>APFE031581547.1:18068-43245 GCA_000404065.3 Pinus taeda
CGAATAGATCTTTCTAATGAGCTATTGTACGCGTCAAACGGAGATCGTATGCCAAAGTTACGAACCCGGGAAATTGATGTACCAATTTACCCAAAACGGGGCCCACAATTTGGCGTTTCATCTTCTAAGGGTCGGTTTTGGAATGTGAAGGGTTTTCCATTGTTTCTCAATAATAAATAGGCCTTCGAGCCTCATTGTAACACAAGTTCGGAACAGTTCAGAGACATGTAGCTGCACATCTCTTCTCAGAGATAAGCTACCATCGTCCTAGCTGGTTTATTTCCAATTCTGGTTGTAAGAATATTTCGGTATTTTTCCATTAATGAAATGAAGTGTTATTTCCGCTGCATCTCTTTATTTATGGTTATCGCATCTCTGTATTTATGGTTATCTTTGTAATCTATTGCGTTCCTATTTAAATCGGGATCAACAATGGGGTAAACAAAATTTTTATTGATTCATAGTTGGTGGAGTGTAGAGGCATTCATATATTGATATATATCCTGAATAATGTGGGTGAGAGAGGATTCCCATGCTTCACCTCAGTTGTCTTCTTGATTGTTGGTTCAATATGTTGAGGATATGGTTGATGGTTTGATATTGAAGTCAAAATCCTTCCTTGACCCTTTAGCCAAAGAGGTGTCTCCTAAAGTATCACCAATAATATCCTATGAAGAGTCATAACATTTAACCTCTAATTATGGCCCACCATGATCATCTAATAATTAATTTAAATAGCACTAAACTGCAATTTAGGGATTGGGTGAATCATATGGTGGGACTATGCTAGTGGGAACCCTAAATAAATGACTTGAAAACCCCTTGATTTTCTACCTTGATGTCATTCATCTCACAAATTTCTTGTTGGATACAAAATTCCTAGAAAAGATGACAAGGAAGATGACAAGCAGTTGACAAGGACATTAGGTTGTCCTAGAATATCATAAAGTGCATCCACATGGATGAACATGGAATGGGAACTAAGGTCATAAACTATACTAGAGCGTTAGACAAATAGGGTGCATCAAAATATTTTTGGAGTGTCCCAAAGGGCAATATATAATTCTTATTTCCTCTAAAATACAATATACATTTATTGTGGTGATAATAACCACAATATTCTTAGAAGTAGTGGTATAGTGTTTGGTCATGAATGAATATGTGGAAAATAAATTTAAATCTTTCGACTCACTGGCATAAAATAGTTCATGTGGCCGAATCAAAATTTCAATGGACATGTCAAGGATCTCTGGTAAAATGGGTTTAGTAGCCAAAGGATACCTTTCAAATAATTTAAGGAGAGTAGGGAATATTTAGAGGAGGCCAACTCAAGAAACCATAAGCAATAAAAGGGGGAAGTATCTAAAAAATATGGCTAGAGTAGGCATCAAAATCCCCATCCTTGAATGAAATGGTTGTTTACACAGGGCTCATGAGAGAATATGTGATGGATGGTAGATTGGCATGGTCAGAAAATGAGAGAAGGGTTTTATCTACTGAAGGAATATGGGATGGAGGTTATGTCTAAGTTCAGGGAGGCCTTTAGCTTTTTTGACAAGGATGGAGGTGGATGTATCACAACAAAGGAGCTTGGGACAGTAATGCATCCTTTGGGTTGAACCCCCAATGTATATTGAAAGTGGTCCAAATGTTTTATATTCAATAATCTAGTGCCAAATACAATAAACCACAAAAGAGTAGTTCTAATCTGCCTGTAAATAGAAAATATTAAATACACCATCCCAAATTGATTTTACTTTGGAGAATCAAAGAAATAGATGATTCTAGTCATCCATCGCCTCCATACAGAGTAAACAATAGCCAGGCCCACTCTATCCTTTACGACACAAATTTCCCATGCCAAGATGAAGCCGGAAAGATACATTTACTCATATTCTTAGGCAGAGCAAAAATATGAAGCCAATATATAGAGATGCTCTGAAGGACTGCTCGAACTAGAGTCAACTTGCCTCCTAGGGAGAGCCTCTTGTGTGCCCATGATAAAAGTATACAGTGGATTTTCTCTATAATTCAGCTCCAATTCTTAATTCCATAACAATTAGGTTGGATCATAAATCTAAAATATTTAAAATATGCATCCAATGTAGTGGAGATAACACCAAAGATACGATAAATCTCCAGTACCAATGTATCATCTGGGTAAGAATAAACCATATGAGATTTAATAGTATTCATAAGGAGTCCAAAGACTAATCAAAAGAGGTCAATCTACCAAATAGTAACACATCATCGACAAAAATCAAATGAGTAACTATAACTTGTCTACCTACACACATGCAACCAAAATTACATTTAATTCATCTACCTCCACTCCTGCATCCAAAATTATCGCCCTTGTGAACTTTGTGACTAATTCCTCAAAAATCCGATATTTTATCCTCAATGTCTTCTTCTCGCAAAAGTTTTCATAGATATTTTGAAGTAGGCATATTGTCTACTAAGGAATATTCTGTAATTTGCCTCCACCATCCTTGTAGAAATTATGGTGTCGAGGTCCAACTACCCATGAAGTTTAAATTAAAATCATAAGACACAAGCCTACTCTACTGCTCTCCGGAAGTTATTTCACAATTTAGAACCAAAATTTCATACATGCAATAAGAAATAACACACATGCACACAAAATTTTTCCCAAGGAAAACAATATGCTAAAAACCCCAATGTCTGTTTGCACTAATATGATCAATAGAAATTTATTGCAATTTATTTTCTCAACTGAGCACAACCTACAAGTGAATAACTTGTCTCTCTGCTCACTAAGAAGCTCTAAGCCAGACTTAGTAAATTTATACCTCGGCTTGAGCCCATATTTGCTTGCGCAATTCCTTGAGAAATTAGGCCCCTATTATTTTAGGAATTTTTACAAAATGGATTGCGAAATTCCCAAGGTTCATCATCTGACTGTATGCAACACCTGTACACTCAAGGCTAGTCTACAGTTGATGTTACAGTGCCTTGGAATCTCCACCACAACTGGGGAAATCGAATTCTCCATGCATTAGCTATTTTGGGTTGATTTATTAGTTAATTGGATGATCACTGAGTTTGAATGAAGTCCCACTTCACAATTGGCCTTCCACTAGTTCATCAAGCAATTGGAAATAGTTTAACTGAAAATAACTTGAGATAACTGAATTTGATTGCTACACATTAACAATCATACATGCCTAACTGAACTATAACTCCTCCAACTCAAATTTACTGTGTAAACCAGGTGACACAAGCCATTTCACACAATTTAACTGCATCCAAGCTATCTATGATGTGGAAATTCAATTTTTCTCAATTTAATCAAGGAAAAATCAAATTCAGAATTTCTTGCTACATTTTTTAAGACTCCCTCTCTGCAAGAAATGGATTATCAACCACCCCTATCCTACACCTAAGGAATTTGAACTTCCCTCTTGACAAATATTTTGTCAAAATGTCAACATCTTACTCCTCTATCAGAATGGAGTGTAGCAACATCATCTACCTCTAGACAGAGTCTTGTAAATGTTGATATTGGATACCTATATGATTAGATTGATCATGAAATATATTTTTCTCATAGAGATTGATGCAACTCTGATTATCACAATTGGATCCATCATCTGACCAAATAGTCCAACAAGTATCTTTCTCATCCATATTGCCTCACATGTTTCTTGACTTGCAGCCATGTATTATGCTTCTGTCTAGCTGAGCACCACAGATCTTTGCTTCCTATCGTACCAAGAAACAACTACAAACCCAAAACTAAAAATTACACTTGATGTACTCTTTCGTTCTAATGGACTTTGTGCCCAACCTGCATTTGTGAAGCCGCACAAGTTCACTCCCTCTGCTCATCTATACCATATCCCAAACTAGGTAGTGCTTGTGAGGTACCATAAAACATGCTTAGCTTCCTTCCAAAATAGTTTGGTTGACCTAACCATAGCATGTCTTAGCTCGTTAACTGCACATCACATATCTAGTCATGTGTTCACAAGATACAAGAGTGGACCCACAAGCTATCGATAAATGGTAGCATCCACTTACCTAAAGTGGCATCCTCTTTCCTCTAGTTGTTAGTTAGAGGTGTTTCCATGGGTTTTGTTATCACCAAAATAGGACCCTGATAGGCTTCTGATCAGACTATCTCAGTGTAACTATTTCAAACCAATCTTTTAGATAAGGCTTAGCCTCCTCAGCCTGAGAAGGCTCTCTCAAACGGTTAATGATATTGATTAAAGATATAGATAGATGCCTAACTCTATGGTTTTTGATTTTATATGTTTATAGGTTGAAAGATGGAGACTTTCTACCATTGGGACATGGAGTCAGTGATAGAGATAAAGATAACAAATAGCTCTTCTTATAAAACTAAGGCTTGTATATACTTCAATGAAAGAGTAACACATTCAGCAAAGTTTCAATAGCTTGAAGTTCATAGGAGTCAGAGCATGTGGGCATGAATTCTGAGTAATGACACATCAAGGTATTCAAAAGGAAAGTATTTAAAGTGATTCATCAAAGTTTAATACTCAAAGGAAGTCAGAGCATGAGTAACCATGAATTCTGAGTCATAAGTATTAAAACATTGAAGAATAACATCCAAATATAGGACCCAAGAACTCAATTCACCATAGTTTAACACTTAAAGGAATTCATAGCATGTTCCTCCGTGAATCCTAAGTAATATGCATTAAGACTAGGGAATTAAAACATATCAAAGATAAAATATAAAGCTCACTGATGTACACTAAGAATCTCAGCTTCAGAAAAATCAAACTGCTTCTGTATATATCAGTCCCCCCACAGCATTTATAAAAGTAGTCTTTTTCTATCTCATTTTCCAACCCTTTCTCATTTCCTCTCTTGTTTCATATATAGCTTTTACAATAAGGATTCCATCATCCCTCATCAAGAGAATTTTAATTTTCTATGAGTGACACCTATTCTAACCATAAAACAAACCTTTAAATGCGTTTGACAACTAACTAACAATCTTAGAGTCCTAATACAATTAGGAGTACAACTCCTTGTTATGACTAAACCACCTTAACTAAACATTGAATGCATTCTTTGACAGTTGCAACCTCATGAGGTCGAATTTGATGAAGCCTCCCACGTTGTCACCTTACTGCTGATGATAAACCCTAGAAATTAGGGAACATGTTTCCCTGTTTTTAGGTTTAGGATCTTTGAACATTAGCACGTGGGACAGAGCCTTTATCTTCTAATCCATGACATATTTTATGAAATTGAAGGTGGTTTTTGTAGTCCATGCTGTCTAAAACAAAAAACTCTCTTGGTCTTTTAAAACACTTCTCCTGTTGTCCAGAATTTGTCCTTGAAAAACACGTGTAAAACAGGAAATATATGTTCTCTGAAATTAGGGTTTCAAAGAAATCTTAGTATCTCCTAACTGATAACACTTATGAAGAAAGTGAGATATTTTATTGTAGCTGGGGAGCATATGAAGGCAAACCTACTTCAGAATTCCAAAATACCTTTTTCTGTGAACAGAAATTGTCTTTGAATATCAGGTGTAAACTGTAAAATTCTGATTTGTGAAAAACTGCACCTACAGCAGTTTCGTAGCGCAAGTTGGGTCATCCATTTCTCCCAGATCATAATTAATTTGAAAAAAATGAAAGATAGTTTTTTATTTTAGTATGTTAGGAATAAAAACCTCTTTCAGTTTTCCAAAATCTGCATTCAGCTGCTCAAACAACCTCTTGGAAGTTGACTACCTAAAGCAATTTTTTTTCTGCTGAAAAAAGGCTTCTTCAGTGATTTCGTAGTGCAAAACTGGCTTTTTACACTATCTACGCTATGAAAATGTGGATTCATAGCTAGTTTCAATTTTTTTTCTAAATGGCTAAACATATGACTTTCAAAACATGATATGGGACCCATAAAGTGTAAAACAAGGTTTTTGAAATTTATTTGATGTTGGAAATGAGACTCTAACCCTATGGCTTGGACTCTAAAAACCACAAAAGTGACTTAACCACCATCTAACATTATGACTTAGGAACAAATGTAAATTGTCCAAGTTTTAGAAAATTTTAGGGTGATAAGAGTGGCTCCACTAGGGATAGTGTGCCCTTGTGGTACACTAAGAACCTGTAGTTCCAGTGCCGCTATCCATCCTCTAGAATAAAACTCTAAACTTCTGCCCAATCTGCTCCTCAAGCCTTTAATTATTTCTATAAGAGGAATTCAAATTGCACCTACTGAAACAGATGCTCAGTCAACCTACCCTGAGCTTATTTTCACATTCCTACCTACCCTATCAACTGCAATCTCCACTTGTAGCTCAAGGAACATGAAACTTCCAATGAAGCCAGTCATTGATCTGATCTGACACTTGAATCTCTTGACTGTGCTTGAAGCAAAAATAAACCAGATACTGAAATAACCAAGGCAGCATGAGGTGTAACTATTCTTCAAGATGAAAATATAACTGGAAGCCTGAACAGTAAATCTTTTCCATGTAGTCAACTATAGGGTCAAAAACCACATGGTGAGTTTGATGTTTCTTGTGATATTCTACAGCTTTGGACAACTCACTAATACTTTGACCATCTGCATAAGGCTTCAGCTGTGTGCTCTCAAACTGCTCCTCCAATTGATTTTCAAAAATAATGTATTCTTCCTCAATCTCAAAAGAGAAAGGAAGCAACACCCTCTCTTTGTATTCTGCCATAGAAAGCTTTTGAAAAGTATGATCATGATCATGAAGACTATATAATTGAATTTGACCTTGTAAACCTTCAATGTATTTCTCAATGTTCTTAGCAACTTCATCCAAAAGTTTCATCTTATCTTCTGTCTTGCACTCAAATGATTTTAGATAAGAATACAAAGACAAAGAAAAATTTTCATCTATTTCTTCATTAATATGATCATCATTCCATTGTTTGAAACCTTGAATTGAAGGAGAGTTTGCCACCAACTTTGTTCTATCTATCCATTCCTCCAAAAACATAATCCAAAATTCTACAAATGACTTAATATTTGGCAGGAAAGTTTTCATTCCACTGTTTACATTTCCCTTGAAACGAATCATAGAACAACATAATGCAAACATCCTGATGTTTGACTCTAAGAAGCTCAGTAAAATCATAGAAATCTAATATATGCTTCAAAGTTAAACTCAAATCTTCTCCATTGAATTTTGGACCATTCCTTAGAAAATATGTACCCTTGGGAAAATGATTTGGGAAAACATGAATTCTTGAAAAATTTATGCATGCATACCTTGAAATAATAATGGTAGCATCTGAGTTCTTCATAACTCTAGTGGAATTACCATGAATCTATAAATTTTCAATTCTTCAACAATGGAGTTGCCAGGGTAGTTCTGCAACCTCAAAAAGATTCCTGAGCTCCTGCTACCTTCAAAAGTTCAGCTTCTTGACTTCGGGAATGAGTAATCTTTAGACTCCTGGCAAACGCACCAAAATGTTATCACCAAAATAGGACCCTGATAGGATGTTGATCAGACTATCTCAGTGTAACTATTTCAAACTCATATTTTAGCTAAGGCTTACCCTCCTCAGCCTGAGAGGGCTCTCTCAAAGGGTTAATGATATTGATTAAAGATATAGATAGATGGATAACTCTATGGTTTGTGATTTTATATGTTTATAGGTTGAAAGATGGAGACTTGCTACCATCGGGCTATGGATTCAGTGATGGAGATAAAGATAAAAAATAGCTCTTCTTATAAAACTAAGGCTTGTATATACTTCAATGAAAGAGTAACACATTCAAGAAAGTTTCAATAGCTTGAAGTTCATAGGAGTCATAGCATGTGGGCATGAATTCTGAGTAATGACACATCAAGGTATTCAAAAGGAAAGTATTTAAAGTGATTCATCAAAGTTTAATACTCAAAGGAAGTCAGAGCATGAATAACCAGGAATTCTGAGTCATAGGTATTAAAACATTGAAGAAAAACATCCAAAGGTAGGACCTAAGAACTCAATTCACCATAGTTTAACACTTAAAGGAAGTCAGAGCATGTTCCTCCATGAATTCTAAGTAATAAGCATTCAGACTAGGGAAGTAAAACATATCAAAGATAAAATATAAAGTTCACTAAAGTACACTAACAATCTCAGCTTCAGAAAAGTCAAACTGCTTTTGTATATATCAGTCCCTCCACAGCATTTACAAAAGTAGTCTTTTTCTATCTCATTTTCCAACCCTTTCTCATTTCCTCTCTTGCTTCATATATAGCTTTTACAATAAGGATTCCATCATCCCTCATTAAGAGAATTCGAATTTTCTATGAGTGACACCTATTCTAACCATAAAATAAACCTTTAAATGCATTTGGAAACTAACTAACAGTCCTAGAGTCCTAATACAATTAGGAGTACAACTCCTTGTTATGACTAAACCACCTAAACTAAAAATTGAATGCATTCTTTGACAGCTGAAACTTCCTGAGGTCGAATTTGATGAAGCCTCCCACATTGTCACCTTACTGCTGAAGATAAACCCTACAAATTAGGGCACATGTTTCCCTATTTTTTGGTTTAGGATCTTTGAACATTAGCACGTGGGACAGAGCCTTTATCTTCTCATCCATGACATATTTTATGAAACTAAAGGAGGTTTTTGTAGTCCATTGTGTCTAGAACAAAAAACTCTCTTGGTTTTTTAAAACACTTCTCCCATTGTCTAGAATCTATCTTTGAAAAACACATGTAAAATAGGAAAAATTTGTTGTTTGAAATTAGGGTTTCAAAGAAATCTTAGTATCTCCAAACTGATAACACTTATGAAGAAAGTGAGATAGGTTATTGTAGCTGGAGAGTTTATGAAGAAAAAAATCCTTCAGAATTCCAAAATACCTTTTCCTGTGACCAAAAACTATCTTTGAATATCAAGTTTAAACTGGAAAATTCTGATTTGTGAAAAACTGCACCTACAGTAGTTTCGTAGCGCAAGTGGGGTCATCCATTTATCCCAGATCATAATGAATTTGAATAAATTGAAATTTTTTTTTGTAGCCCAGTATGTTAGGAATAAAATCCTCTTTCAGTTCTCCAAAATATGCTTTGAGTTGCTCAAACAACCTCCTAGAAGTTGACTACCTAAAATAGTTTGTTTTTGCTAAAAAAGGCTGTTTCAGTGATTTCTTAGCGCAAAACTAGTTTTTTTACATTGTCTGCACTATGAAAACGTGGATTCGTAGCTAGTTTCAATTTTTTTTTTTTAAATGGATAAACATATGACTTTCAAAACATGATATGGGACCCATAAAGTGTAAAACAAGGTTGTTGAACTTTATTTGATGATGGAAATGCAACTCTAACCCTATGACTTGGACTCTAAAAACCATAAAAGTGACTTAACCACCATTTAACATTATGAATTAGGAACAAATGTAAACTATCCAAGTTTTAGAAAATTTTAGGGTGATAATAGGTTTACAACCCTCCATGCAGAATCTCTACAGTATCTCATTTTCATACTTGCCTTGAGAGACAAATAATTACCCATCACCTTGTCATACTTCCAACCTGAGAAAGTAGTGCATGAGACCCATGTCCTTCATTTAAAATTCCTTTGCAATGTCCTCCTTGCAATATATGATCAATGTTTCATCACTAGTTAAAATAAAAGTATCAACATGTAAGACAATAATGAGAAATTTACCTTCTATCCATACATGAAGAGGTTTACATCTGGTTCACTTATGGTGAAGCCCAAACTGGTGAGATAACTATTGATCTTGGTGTACCACGAACGAGGTGCTTACTTTAGATCATATAGTGCTCACTTGAGTTTGCACACATGAGAATCTTGATCAAATGTCTCAAAACCCTTTTGCTACTCTATGTACACCTCCTCCTTAATAACCCCATTCAGAAATGTTGTTTTTACACCCATCTAGTGGATATTTCACCCCATCTGTGTAGCGAGATGAAGAATCAATCTAATGGATGAGTACCTTACTACAAGAGAAAATGTCTCCTCATAGTCAATTCTCTCAACTTGAGAGTACCCCTTGGCCACAAATCAGGCTGTATACTTCCCTATTCTTCCGTTTGTTGCCTGCTTCACCTTGAAGATCCATCTCAAACCCACTATTGATTTATATGTTGTTCTTGGGATCTTTTCCCAAATACAGTTCTTTGCAATGGATTCATATTCCTCCACCATTGCATCAACCCATACAGGTTTCTCTATTTCTTCCTCAAAATAGGATGGCTCAATCTCTATAAGCTCAGCCATAAGAGCCATGTCGCCAGTGTACCTCTCCGGTGACCTCCTTTACTTACACAAATTTGACTGATATTCCACATTCTCCCTCACATCCTGCACAAGTCTATGAACTTCCTTAGTACTTTTTCTGCCTTCTCTAGAGGTTTCGCTTTAGTGAATGTCTCCACTCTTTGCTCTGCAATTTGTGGTTTCTCTACAACATCTTGAGGTTCCTCTTTCTGAGCTAAAATCTCATCTTTTGGTGGCATCTAAAGCTCCCTCTCAAGAGAGCACCACATAGAGTTATCCTCATCAAAATTTACATCCCTTCACATAACTATCATTATGAGTGATGGCAAGTACACATGTTAGTTGTGGGGAATTTTTGTGTAACCCACAAATAACCTAAATTTTGTTGTTGACTAAAGCTTCTTTCTTGATTCTTTGGAGACATGGTAGTAAACGGAGGCTCCAAAAATCTTGAAGTGAGACACATCCGGCTTTCTACCCAAGAAAGCCTCCTCCAGTGTAATATCATGCCAAGAATCCGATGAGAACTTCAGTTCTGAAAACAAATTGTTGTATTGCATGCCTCAAACCACAAATGCAGAGGTAGGCCTTGGTCATGCAACATCACCCTTTTTGCTACCAAAATGTTATGGATATTTCTCTCAACCACCCCAGTCTGATGTGGGTTGTGTGGTGTTGTCAACTCTCGTCGAATGCCTTCTTTTGCACATAAATTTTTAAATTCATTCAACACATACTCACCTCCATTATTGCTCTAGAGAGCCTTCACCTTCTTGTTGGATTCTTTCTCAAACAGTGCCCTTAATTCTATGAACTTGGAGAATGTCCCATCTTTCTTCTGCATGAAGAGATCCAACACTTATGTGAGAAGTCATCAATAAAAAGGACAAGATATTTGTGTTGGGAAGTGGAGGCTATAAAGAAAGTTCCACAGACATCAAAGTGGATCCTTTCTTAGACTGCATGCTCTTTCTTGTCCCGATCATGAAATTCAGATTTTATGTACTTCCCCAAGGTACATCCTTTTCATACATCCTGCTGCTCAAGTGCTCCTTTAGGGAGGATAGTGGATATTTGTTGTATACTATTCGAGGTGCCATGATGCAAATGGCCAAGGCTTATGTGATAAAGTTCACCTACATCATGGCCCTGCAATTTCTCTTCCTTAGTTTTTAATGCAACACAATCTTCCACATCTAACTTGTATAGATTCTTCACACAAACCTCGATCTTCTTCACCTGTCTCATGGCTATGTGTCTCAGGAATGTTTTTCCTTTGTTGAAGATCACGTCATAACCACGGTCTTCCAAAGCTGCAACAGAGATGAGATTTTTCTTCAGGCCTACAACAAAAATAACATCCTTGAGCTTGAGAGGGGAGCCTGACTCCCTCTGAAAGTTGACTACACCAATACTGGTCATGTTGTACCTTCTGTCGTCCCCTAGCTTGATGTACATATGGAGATCTTTCTCCTCCAAGTCACTGAAAAGTCTCTACACCTTGTCATGTGGAACAATGCACCTGAGTCCTAGTACCACACGCTCCCCATCACTATGTTGGACATGCATGCAATAAGGGTAAAGTCAAGGTCGAACTATGAATCCAAGGCTTCACCCACTACTCCTCCTAAGGTCTTCTCAGTTGCCTCTTTCTGTGGGCACTTCATGGCATAGTGCTCGTATTCGTGACAATGGAAGGATTTAATTTTTGACAAATCTTTCTTCTTTCTCCCTTGGTTGGATTCTGGTTTGGTTTGAGATTTCTTCCCCTTTTCCCTTCTTTCCCTTTCCAACCAATGCAAATTTTTCTTCATCCTTGCCCTTGGATGAGGTCCCATATCTAGTATTCTGCCTTATTTCCTCTTGTACCAAATCGTACCATAAGTGTTCCCAATTCGGTAGTTTCTCCCTCCCGTTCACTTAATCTTGATAGGTATGCCAACTCTTGGGAAGGCCCAGAAGGGATATTCTTACCAAGTCATCCTTTGAAAGAGTAACACCAACTCCTACAAGCTCATCATGAACTTGTGTAAGCCTCCTCAGATATTGCAGGGTAAATTCATTCTTCTACATCTTGATATTTCAAAGTTTATCCTTGAGCACCAACTTTTTGTGGTCACTACTATTCTAGAACGGATTTGTGAGTGCCTACCACATTCCATAAGGATTTTCTTTCCCATGGAGATTGCTGACAATGTGGTGTCGTACTCCCTCCAATATTATTATCCACACCTTGGCTACAACTTTCTTCAACTGTGCAAGGTTTTGGGCATCAGATTCTATTAGGTCCCTATAATACTAGTGATTACCCCATTACTATTGTAGTTGTATCCCTTATTAATATTGTTTTGCCCCATAGAATCCCTCTATTGTTATTTTGTGGCTTTATATTATTGTTGTTAGGTCGGCAGGGTTATATTGTGACTCCTTAGACTCCTATATATAGAAAGGAGGTTTTGTCATTTGATGTTGGCATTATGATTCTGGTTTGGTACTATAGCACAGGTGTTTTATTTGATGGCAACTCACTCTAGTGGCAGATCTCAGTTCAGGCACTCAAAATCATTGAGAATAAGATATCCGCAGGTAATCCTAGAAGAATCTGCAGACCCGCAGGTACACCGACCAAGGAGTGCGTACATACTCGCAGGTGTTCCGTTCAGAAGGTGCGAACCCTAGTTTCACTTTCTCTAATGCATAAAAGCGCAGGCACGTGGGAATTTTCATAAATGGTTCATGGTATTAGTCCGACAGTTTTTGGTCCTATCGTTTTGGTCTGTGGTATTGCATCCAAAATTATTGGTCCCAAGTATTGGGTTCATGGTATTGTGTTATTATGGTTTTGGACCATGGTATTGTGAAAGGCTTGCCTATAAAAAGGAAAGGAGATCACTTGGCTAGACACTTGTGAAAATTTGAATATCTTAAGATATGAAATTTTGGGTGATTGGTTTTAAAAGCTAGATTTAAATCAAGGAGAAAACTTAAGGTGAATCTATTGATAAGTCGTGATCTCTCAGGCACAAGGATAGATCTGTGGATCTGACTGACTGTGGCACATTGGAGGACTGTTAATTTGGCCATAATCTGAAGTACGTAGGTGATCCACGGTGTCAGTGCGGGGGTACGTAGCTCAGAAGAAGGCGCAGTGCGGGGGTACACAGCGCAGCAGAAGGCATAGTGCGAGGTACGCAGCACAGGAGAAAGCACAGTGTGGGGTGTACGCAGCGAAGCAGAAGGCGTAGTGCGGGGGTACGCAGCACAGCAGAAGGCGTAGCGAGAGGTACGCAGCACAGGAGAAAGCGCAGTGCGGGGTGTACGCAGCGAAGCAGAAGGCGCAATGCGGGGGTACACAACGCAGCAGAAGGCATAGTGCGAGGTACGCAGCATAGTAGAAAGCGCAGTGCGGGGTGTACGTAGTGAAGCAGAAGGAATAGTGTGGGGTACGCAGCACAGAAGAAGGCATAGTGCAGAGGTACGCTGTCAGTCAGAAGTAAAGGTGCGGATCTGAGCAGAAGTACGCAGAGTAGAAGAACGACCAGTGCAGATCTGCGCAGTTTAGACTCAAAAGCGCTGCGGATATCCACAGGCCCCTCTTGGTGAATTTGCAGACTTATCTTGAAACATTTGTTGACTGTATTTTTCTATTGCAGCAGAGTTCTGTGTTTAGATTTCTGGTATTACTTTTCTATTTACAGCATTCTGAAAAGTTCAGTGATTCATTGGTTGATTGTATAAGGAGATTGGGTGATGTACTTGATGAGTATTTGATGTTCATGGATCCAGTCTGAAAATTTATGAAACATGATCCCTAAAATAAGTAAAAAGAGAAAAGGGGGTTGTAGCTCCCTTCCAGGAGAGACTGGAAAACGAGAGAGGGTTGTATCTCTCTACAGGTTGCAGCCTGTGCACTGGTAAAGGACTGCACCAGTACAAAATCATTGTAAAAGAAGTTTCTAATTGAAAGAAGATAGAGACATATTGCAGCAGGTGGTTTTCACCCACATTAGGTTTCCACCTTATATCTGGTGTTCTTTGGTTTGACTATATGTTTTCCTTGTTTCATGCTCATTATTATATACAAGTTAATGATCAATAAATTAATGAAGGCATATTGAAAAGAATTTCATAATACTGATTCACACCCCCCCTCCCCCTCTCAGTATTATTTCCAACATTCACATATTCTTAATAGGCTTGTGAACCAGATCAATCAACATCGTGGAAAACTTTTTCATAACCCCTTCACAAATCCCTAAGAATCACTTCTCCAAAGAGTCTAAGTTTTTGGGACAATTAGCTTAAAAACATTTTTTTAACCCTAGGGAACCTTGTTGTTTAGCCACCTACGTTTGGGGCATGTTTCATACCTCTTACCTAGTGCTAGGCAGCACTTGTTGCTCCCTTCTATAGGTGTGTTGATTCTAGAAATTTAGGAAAAATAACAAAAAAAATTCTGAAGCTTCCTCTTCTAGAAGCTTCCAAGGTAGTTTTAGCTATTTAACATGGATAGAAAGCTTGAATTCCAATCTGATCCTATCTTGAAGACCTTATCTCTTCTACCTTGAGCTCATCCTCCCTTCTTAAGTGGATCTCAAGCCTAGATTAGTAATTGGATAAGAATTCCTAAATTTCCACACTCATCCTATAAATTTACTACCTCCCATAAGCTCTAGGTTGGATTTTGGAAATTGATAGTGCCCTCATGTCACTGCTTTGAGCCTAAAGGAGTCAACATATTCATGAATTAGGGTTGATGTTGAGGTGTGATTTGTGACAAGGAAGGACAAGTCCACTTGGGGAGACATCTACAAGATTAAAGTTTATTTATGGTTGTAAATTCTCTCCTATATTTATCAATACAAAGAGTTTCTTGGTTTCCTATATTTTTTGTGTTATGTTTGCACTCATGTATTTCAATGGCATGTTGATTCATTAAATGGAGATTTTAGATTATGCTACTTTGGATTGTGGTTCCTTTTCTTGTTTTAGTCGTGTGTGCAGGTTCTAATTATAGCACTTGGAGCTAGAGTTAAGTTTTAAAGCAAAGAGGAAAGGAAGGTTTACTTCATATTCAAAATAGGATTCTTTCCCATTCTCTAATTTCTTTAAGGGAAACTTGAATCTTTTTGTCTTCTATTGTTCTAGATCAAGCCACTAGATCTAGGGAATTCACCCTTTTTCCGCAGTTGTGAAAATTTCATTAACAACCCCAATCACATGGAGGGTATGTGACTTTGTGGAAGGCTCAAAGGGAGGGGCCAATAAGGTTCCTAGTTTATTGTTGTGGGTTTCAATCAAAATCGTGATGTCATGGCACAAAATTGGAGGCCTTAGAATGAGGGTCAAGCCACAGACCATAAAACCATGTAATGTGACCATGGCAGAAGTTGGGCTCAATCAAATAGTGGATTTTTTTCAACAAAATTGATGGTCGGGAAGCTAGAGAGGCCTCTCCCTAGTGATTTCATCTAAGTGAGGGGGAGGTCCCACTTGGATCATAATTGTTGATAAATACATCGAAGATCTAAGACCAGGAAATTGGTGGATCCTTCCCCCATGACGTAAATGAGTGGAGGGTGAGATCCCCCAAACCGTTAGATGGGGTGAGTCACGATGGACCATCATATTTTGAGCCCAGAACCATGTGTGAAACCAAACAGCACAATCCCCCCTCGGTGGTGACATCAGCAAGGGGGTGGCACATTTAACCTTAGTCGTTGATCAATATTTATTGTGGGTCATCAGATGATCGAGGATAAATAATGTGATCACTAAGGTAAATGTATGTGTGTATTTATGTATGTATGTATATATATGTATATAAGAACGATACACTAAACGTAATGGTGGGGAGTAAAATAAATAATAAGGTATTGAGACATGCCATGCGGGCACCTCATGGACACCGCATGGGTACCATATGGTAGGAAAGAGAGGTGGCACTCTTGAACTAATAAGGCTTTAAAAGGTCATAATTTGAAATCCTAAAGTCCAAATTGGAAAAAATTTATATAACTGGAAAGGTCTCGTTGATACAAGTACAATGATGAAATTGAACTTGAGTTCTGGGAACTTAGAAGAAATTAAATATAAAAAAATTACCATATTTTTCTAATCGTACCAGTGAACTTGGGTAAGTAAAGAGAACACTTCCCCAAGGATAAGGGGATGTGTTTATAGGTGGTATCAGATAATTTAGGTTGAACACTTCGACTGGATGGGCTTTATCATGGGAAAAATAATGGCTCGGTTCTTCGAAGCCCTTGGAAATAAGTGAGTACTCTATTACAAAGTTAACATAGAAATTAGGTTTCATATTGAATTTTAGAAAATGGATCAAACAAATGTTTAGGTGTTAAAATTCAGTCTGTGATTGATTGATTTCATGTATGGTTCATATGATTACCTTGTGATTTAATTAGGTAGCATGGTACTAACAATTGATATGATTTTATTATTTTTGATGTGTTAACTTACAATGTATTGTTCAACTAGCCTTACACCAGTAGATTTCCAACAACAATCCAAGGTGATATCATCTACTATGTATTGGAATTTTGTTTGAATATAATAGTTATGTGTGTGTGACAACACATAATATAAGAATATACTAACGATTAAAGAGATGAGGATAGGAATGGTGCAATATATATCTAACCAATCACAACATAGATATGAAGAATCAAAGACAATTGAAGAGGAAATATCAATTGACCAAGGGGGGGGGGAAGACTCTATTGACATAATGGATACCTTAAGGAGCCTAAGGGTCAAGATGGAGTTGTAAAGTCAATAATTAAATTTTGTTAAGGGCTCAAGAAAGGAAAGATAAGGTAAATGAAATCATACTAAAAATCCTTATAGAGACAAAGGTAGTATGGGCTAGGGGATATTCATAGAGATAGGTAGATCCCTTTGGAAAAATAAGAGAGAAAAAAATGAGACCAATTGTAGTAGGTCTAGTAAGAGGCACAAATGGGAATATGAAGACACTATGAGAGTGAATGCAACATTGATTACCCCAGAGAGAAGAAGTAGCACTTATGGGCACTAATTTGTTAGACATTCTAGTTCTACTACCATGAGGCATCATCATTGTCATCATCATAGAAAGAGAGAAAGGGTATATATTCCATAGGAATTTAAGAAGGCCAAAACACCCACATTTGATGGAGAAATGAAGAAATTTGAAGATACAAAAGCTTGGTTACGTGGAATGAAGAGATTCTTTAGAATTCACAATTATTCTAAGAACATGAAAGCAAAGGTAACCACCTATAGTTTGAAGGGAAAGGTTGCCACTTTGTGGTAATATTTGAAGAATGTAAAGGGCGTAAGAGACGACGAGCTATCTTATATAGACTTTGATGACTAGTTTAGGAATAAGTATCTATCTAAGAGATACTTCAATAGAAATGAGAAGGAATCTTATGAGCTTAAATTGGGCCACATAACATATGAAGAATATATCACCAAATTTCTATAGTTGTTAAGGTATGTCCCTTACCTTAAAGAGGAAAAAGAAAAGATTCAAAGATATGTCAGTGGACTACCACCATCCTTCAAGGATAGGAATGAGTTCGACGAACCTAAAACATTGGAGGATGCAATTTGAAAACTGAAACATTGTTATGAGCAATCTAGGCACATGTTATAGCTCAATTCCAGTTTGAAGGAAAGGGGTAGCTTCGAACTTAAGGAAGGAAGCACAAAATAATTGGGGTGGCATCTGAAGGAGAAAGAAATATTTTTCACTACCAATAAGGGTGAAACTTAGTAGAGTTTCAGTGTTGCTAATAAAGATCGACCTACTCATGATATAAGAGAAGAAGGAAAAAGTTATAGAAGAGGACCTTTTAAGTGTTGGATTTGTGGGGAGAATCACCTAAGAAAGATGCAAGAGTAATGGATCAAGGTTGTCCCACATTTAAGAAGTTGACATAGTTTGATATGTCACTCTCAATGTGATCAAAACCTATGCAATTGTGGAATATAGGCCAGATGGTCACCTGATCTCAATTAGTGACAATGCTAGTTATATGTGGCAACATAATTGTCATATTTCCATTAGAAGTAATGTAATTAAATTATAAATAATTTATGTAGAAGTTGAATTAAATTTGTGTGGTTGGTTGTAGTAAATATACTGAATGAAATCTTGAGAGGGCTTGGGTTGAGTCGTACTCATAAAACATTGAAAAAATCTAGAACTCATGGGGATTAGGTTGTTGTAACTCTTGAATGTTTTTATGGATTTGGTGTTTCCAAATTGATTTTAATACTTAATTTAATATTTTTTCTTATTGACTTGCGCTCATATTAGGTCTACTAGTTTTCATTGTTGACTTGTGCATGGCCATGCTACATTGTTTATGTTTTCTATCGTTCTTATGAATATTCATCTTCCTTTGTTTTTTCCTTCTATGTCTTAGGTTTTGGGAAATATGTTGGGTGTGGATGCAAGATAATAGAGCTTTGGGGAAGGTTTGAGTGGAATCCAAAGAAGAAAGTAGATCTGAATTAAGCTCGATGTATGAATAAAGGAGTAGTTCGAGATAGGAAGGAATAATATGATAAACAAACAATGACAGAGTAGCCATGAGGATGGCATAAGGGAGGATCTCTCAACATTGAACTTATTAACATATGCAGACATGTGTTGAGCCTGTGAACATGCTAACAAATAAATGATTGTATGAAACACAAATGTGATTGACAAGTTATTATTTCATGGATCATTCTTGAAAAAGAATGAATGATCATTCTTCAAAGTCATATTTCAGGGGCTAACATCATGAAGAAATTGGCTCATGAGTATATGTTTACTTTCATTGCATTTTTTCTTATGATGAATCTCATGAGAGGTCTTATGTTTTGATGCAGGACAATGGATTTTCTGGTTTGGGTGAATGGAATCGGATGCAAGAGAAATAAAAATAGTTGGAAGATATCAGATTACACAACAAAAGCACCAAAGGATTGCAAGAGAACCACTGAAATATGGCAAATTTATTAGATTCTATGCCCATTCAATTATTGGGTAAGAAACTATGTGTGTAAGAAATTGAATGTAAATTAGTTGCAAATATAAAGCTCACTATCATTATACTTGGGTTAAGAATTTTTTCCTTTTGTTTGGGAATAAAAAAAACCAAGGATGGTGCTCCCCCAAGGGGGAGGGTTCTGTTACAACCCTTGGTTAAATGTTCCCCAATTATAAATAATTGTACTATAATGGTAATAGAAAGGGACATAGATTCCAATTGCTTAGGGAGGGTTACTTGAGGAAGTGGTGGTCTTAAATACATTAGCCATGGATTGGATAAGAGCCTTAAGTAGGTTGACTATGCAATAAATTAACAAAGTAAAAACCCATGCACTTTTTGGGAATAACTATCAGAAACAATGGACAAAACTAAAGGCAAACTAGGTTTTTCTATCCATGGTAGGTTGACCTGTGTGGAGCCTTGAAAAATATAGATGGTTAGTCTATTGAGAAGGCACAAAAATGAGTCAAGGGAGGAGAAAAATCATGCACACGTGTGCAGTGGAGAGGACAAGAACTAGAAGAAAATTCCTCTAAGGGGTCTAGGTGAAATAAGAGAAAAGCAATCAATATTATAGTTATCAAGTTATGGGAAATGTGAACCAACTGAGGAAACCTCAAGAGGATTTTTTGGTGAAAATATTACAAAGAGAAGAGGATTTCTTGAGGGTTTAAGAACCCACTGGAAGCTTAGGATTGAAGAACCTACTATATTGGGAATAATCACTCACTTGTATGTGAGGTTGATTAACCAATAGGGGTTTCCTTGGGGATTGAAGCTATGGTATTTGTGTCACTGATGAACCACCTAAAGGGTTGATCTCTTCCATCTATAAGTATTTTATCCACTAATGGAACTTCCTTTATTGTGTACTCTCTTCTCCTAAACTTGAGCTAAGAATTATATGTTGTATGGTATCCTGGCATGGATTTCAATTCATTATATAAAATCTAGAATACCGAGTGGGAATATGCATACTAGTGGATGAAGGTTGTGTGACCTTGTGTCATCTTGTTTCAGCTAAAGAAAATATTTTGTCTCTCTTCTCTCTTCCAAGATCACTCCACCTCAAGCACTAGAATCTGGCTTGGGGGTGACAACTACAAGTGAGGACTTGTTACAACTTTCTTATGCTTAGGTGGAGAGTTGGTATCCCTAACTCAGTTTCCCAACTCCATCTGAGCTAAGTATTTATTATGTATGGTTTATACAAAAAATTTCATGCATGTGTCATTGAATTCATTTGGTACTATTGTTATGAAACCAGCTCACAAAAAGGTAGAAAAGATAGTTGAACACCTTATAATTCAGCGTCTTTGAGGGGGCAACCTCCTTTACATTACACAAATGAACAATTCTTGGATGATTCAAATGACAAAACCTCCTTTCTATATATAGGAGTCTAAGGGTCACAATATAACCAAGCTGACCTAACAATAATAATATAAAGGCACAAAAATAACAATAGAGGGATTCTATGGGGCACAGTAATAACAATATGGGGACAATAGGGGCACAACAATATTAATAAGGAATACAACTACAATATTAATGGGGGCGTCACTAGTATTATAGGGACCTAACATGCCCCTCTCCTTCAAAAAATTGTTGTCCTCAATGCTTGAGTAGTTCTGGATGCTTCGGTATAAAATTCTCATTCTCCCATATGGAACCTTCAGTTGATAAGTTCTTCCACTTGATGAGATACTCTGAAATGGATTATTTTCGTAGTTGTCAAGTTCTTATTTCTATGACTATTTCCGGTTGCAATATAATTTTTCCTTCCTCGTCAAGTTCTATAAATATTTTTTGAACTGGGAGCTTGTTGCCTATAACCTTCTTTAAACATGAAACATGGAAAACTGAGTGCACTCGAGAAGCTGCAAGAAGCTCCAATTTGTATGCCATAGTACCAATCTTTTGCAACACCTTATATGGACCATAATACTTTGGTGAAAATTTGTTATCCTTCCTAGCTTTCTTGAGGGACATTTGTTTATATGGTTGTAGCCATAGGAATACCAAATCACCTACATCAAAACTTCTTCCACTGCGATGTTGATCTGCCTGTTGTTTCATTCTATTCTATGCCAGCACGAGGTTATCCTTTAAGAGTTGGAGAACTTGTTGTTGATGCTTGATGTGATGTTCCATTGCATGAACCTTAGAATTTTCTCTTAAATATGATATGATGGATGGTGGCTAATATCCATAAAGTTCCATAAATGGGGTAATTTTTGTTGTAGTATGGAAGGAAGTGTTATACCACCATTCAGCCAGAGGAAACCATTTGACCCGTTGTGTCTGTTTATCAGATACAAATAAACAAAGATATCCTTCCAAACATTTGTTTACTATCTCCGTTTTCCCATCAGATTGAGGATGATAAGATAAGCTATGAGCTAATTGAGTACCAATACAAGAAAATAATTCTTTCCAAAAATGGGATCTCTGTCACTTACAATAATCTTTGGGTTTCCATGTAGATTTTGCATTGTTTCCATAAATGTTGTAGAAACTATATTGGCTTTAAATGGATGTGATAATGCACAAAAGTGTGCATACTTTGTAAGTCTGTCAACTTCCACCATGATGACACTCTTTCCCTCAGACTTGGGTAAACCTGTGATAAAATCCATTGAATCCTCCTCCCAAAATTGGCTTGGAATGGATAAAGGTTGTAATAGACTTGGTGTCTTAATTGTTTCAGCTTTATTTTGTTGGCATACCAAACATTCTGCCACAAAATTTTGGATATTCGATTTAAGGCCATCCCAAAAAAATTCCTTCTTAACCCTGTGGTAAGTTTTTAAAAATCTTGAGTGCCCTCCTAAGGGAGAAGTGTGCAATTCCAAAAGAATATTTTGTTTGAGTTGGGAATTATTACAGAGGTATAAGTGATCTTTGTACCATAACGAATCATTTCTCCAACTAAATGTATCAGATGTACTGGAATCTTGTTGTAACTTACGAATAAGTTCCCACACTTCTTTGTTAGGTCACTATAATACTAGTGATTACTCGATTACTATTGTAGTTGTATCCCTTATTAATATTGTTGAGCCCCTATTGTCCCCATATTTTTATTACTATGCCCCATAGAATCCCTCTATTGTTATTTTTGTGGCTTTATATTATTATGTTAGGTCGGTTGGGCTATATTGTGACTCCATAGACTCCTATATATAGAAAGGAGGTTTTGTCATTTGAATCATCCAAGAATTGTTCATTTGTTTAATGTAAAGGAGGTTTCCCCCTCAAAGAGGCTGAATTCTAAGGCGTTGATCTCTCTTTTATATCTTTTTGTGAGCTAGTTTCATAACATTTGGTATCAGAGCTTTGGATTCTAGGGTTTCACTACTCCAAATAGGTCATCGTGGCATTTTCGCTATAACTTTTTTCTACGACGTTTCAAAAGAAAAAAAAAACCATTTGAGATGAAATCTCACTGAACCTCGAGTCTGAATTTCAGAGCTTTTCATGCTATATTTGCGAAGATATGATCTGAGGAATTTGGTCTCTTTGCAGACTCCTGAATTACATTCCAAAAAGGTGACCTGGGGAAAATCATCATAAATTTCCCTCTGAGCATCAGATTGAAATTTTGTAAGAAGTTATAGAAAAAGGATGGACTGTAGTTTCTTGTATATAACTTTCAGTGCCATAGGTTGAAATATTGACACGTGGCACTTCATACAAGTTTTCTCTTCTGGAAATGACTATAATCAGGTCATCTTGGGAGATTGTGCATAACTCTTTCTTGGAGAATCCAATTTGGATCAGACTGGTGGCATTGGAAAGAGGACACAGAGGGCTACTACAAGTTACAATTTCAGAATTGGATGATCCGAAATTATAGATATATGGAAAATTCAATATCAAGCTCCTACAAAGTGAAAACAGGTGTTTAGTTTTTTTTTTTTTTTAATTTTTTCTTAAGCTTGGTTTGAAAAAGTAATTTGAAGGAATTCAAAGGGCATAGTAAAGCATTATTATCGGTATTTGATGCCCTGAGGAAAGAAAATGCAAACACCTAGTAAGCAACTGAAATCTCTAGTATGACTCATGAAGAATAGGAAGAAATGCAACATGATATATCAAAATTACGAGACCAAGTGCAACAAGTGTCACTTGCACAAAAAGTAACAGAATCTAAGAAGAAATATGTAGAAGCTAAGATGGATGGTTTAAAGAAAGTTGTAGAAGCTAAGATGGATTGTTTAAAAAAAGGTGTAGAAGCTAAGATGGATGGCATGGAAGCTAAGATGAATGGCATGGATGCTAAAATGGATGGCATGGATGATAGGATGGAAGAATTGAAGATAAATATGAATAAGTTACTACAAGAAATGGTCACTAATGGTGAGAAGGTAGTAAAGGAAACTCATGATGAGAAAAAAAACAATTTTAATCATGATTCCATAGACTCTAATGTTGGATCGAAGACCCACCATATTCCAAAATCGATATGAGGAAGTTTGATGGCAAGGATCCCGCAACATGGATATTACAAATGGAGCAATTTTTCGATCTCAATAATGTGCAAAACACACAAAAGGTACATATTGCAACTTTATATTTGGAACCAAATTAGTTTGTATGGTATCAATGGCTTTTCTCTTGTAAACAGATTATCACTTGGGAAATTTTTACGGAAGAATTGACAACACATTATGAGGATACAAAAAGAAACACTCTTTTTTAGCCAATTGATATGTCTCAAACAAAAAGGTTCAATAATGGAGCACATTGAGGAGTTCCAAAAATTGAACATAAGGGTAAAAAATATTATAGAGGAGCATAGGATTGATGTGTTCATAGGGACTTTAAAGGATAATATCCAACATGTTGTTTTCCTTTGGGAACCCGATTCATTAGAGAAGGCATTCAGGTTAGCAAGAAAAATGGAAAGCAAAATTATGGCAACCAGGAAGCATACCACTCACAACTATAAAGACGAAGTGTTGTTGCCCCTAGTCTTCCACAACCTATAAGGTTGACACCACAACAATTGGAAGAAAAAAGAGCAAAAGGGCTTTGTTACAGTTGTGATAGCAAATACACTAAAGGTCATAAGTGTGCTGAGAAGAATTTATTCTACATAGATTGTGAAGAGGAAGAAGAAAATGAGCAAGAAATGTCAAAAGAAGAGGATATACTCTAGGAACAAAGCCTAGATAAAGAAGAAATGAATCCAACCATATCTTGTAATGCATTGGCGGGAATTACTACTCCTCAAACCATCAAGATAGAAGGACAAATCAAGAAGAAAAAGGTAATAGTGTTGATTGATTCAGGAAGCACCCACAATTTTATTCATTGTAAGGTAGCAAAAGAATTGAATTGCTTCCTATATCCAACACCAAAATGTCAAGTGATGATTGCAATGGAGGAACAATAAATTGCTCTGGAAAGTGCCATAATATCAAGCTTCCATGGGAGAATATGTATTGACTAGCCCAATGCTTTCCATTCCAATGGGAGGTGTTGATGTTGTACTAGGAGTCCAACAGCTACAGTCCTTAGCTCAAATAGCTTTTAATTTTCAAGAAATTTTCATGAAATTTTCTGTCGAAGGAAAGGAAGTTGAATTAAGGGGTATTGCATGGAAACAAGGAAAGATAATAGCTCTAACGATATGAAAAAGATTCTAAAAAAGGAACAAAGAGATGTAATTGCACAATTATGTTCGCTAGATGTTTCCACATTGGAATCATCTATTTCTCCAGATCTCCAAAAAGTCTTGGACAATCATTCCAAGGTATTTGAGACTCCCAAAGGTCTCCCACCTATTCGTGATCATGATCATGCTACTCATCTGATTCCAGGAAGTGTTCCTCCAAACATCAGGCTGTACAGATATCTCTATGCCCAAAAGAGTG
>APFE031581549.1:6854-23508 GCA_000404065.3 Pinus taeda
TTTTGGGTCAATGTGTTATGCCTTAGTTCCGAAAGAAAAACGAACTAAGCTTGACTCGAGAAGTTTAAAATGCACATTGATTGGCTATTCTGATGAGAAGAAAAGGTATCGTATTTTGACCAACGGAAAATTTATTGTGAGCAAGGATGTCATTTTTGATGAAACAGAGAGTAAGAGTGCTGAAGAAATTGAAAATCTTCTTCACAAGTTAGAATCTAAGGGAAGTAAAAGAAATGATAAAAAGCAAAGTCAACCAACTTCACCAAATTGGTATGAACTTGATTTTCCTTCCTCTGAAGATGAGTCATCTACATCCACACCAGCAACAGGGTCTTCAAGCAGTTCATCTACATCTCCTAGCAGCAGCAGTTCTTCTGACAGTGATTCTCCACATTCTTCACCTGAACGACGAACATCAGTTTATATTAATCCTCTTTACAATGATGGGGACTTTACCGAAGCAAAAACAAGTGAGCACCAACTTCCGAAATGGGCAGTTCAACTTTTGAAAGATGTAAAGCCTGATGAACAGAATAAAACTGGCACCCGACGGGCACATAGAAGTGAAGGAAATTTTGCCTTGATAGCAAATGATTTTACTGAGCCTTCCACATACAAAGAGGCAGTAAAACATAAAGAATGGCAACATGCTATGGTTGAAGAATATAACGCAGTAATTGATAACAACACTTGGAAACTTGTTGAATGTCCAACAAATGTTAAACCCATCGGATGCAAATGGGTTTACAGAATTAAGTATAATCAGAAGGGTGAACTTACAAGTATAAAGCACGACTTGTCGCAAAAGGTTTTGCGCAGCAGGAAGGCATTGATTATGAAGAAACCTTTGCTCCAACAGCTAAATGGAACACCATCCGATTAACACTTTCATTGGCTGCTCAAAAAGGATGGAAACTTCATCAAATGGATGTGAAAAGTGCTTTTCTCAACAGGGATTTACAGGAGGAAGTGTATATGACCCAACCACTAGGTTTTGAAGTTGAAGGACAAGAACATAAAGTCTGCAAATTGATCAAGGCTTTATATGGATTAAAACAAGCTCCCCGAGCTTGGTATGCAAAGATGGATGAATACCTTAAGAAAGTTGGTTTTCAACGAAGTGAATCTGATGATACTTTGTATGTGCGACAAAAGGGAAAATATCTGGTAATTCTTGTTATGTATGTAGATGATTTGATCATTACAGGCAACCATGATGATCATATTGCACAGGTGAAAAAGGAGTTACAAGCAGGTTTTAAGATGACAGATTTGGGATTACTTCACTACTATCTTGGAGTTTAAGTCTTCCAACGTCCACATCATATTTACATTTCTCAAAGTAAGTATGCAGCAGAGGTTCTTCAGTGATTTGGCATGCAAGATTGCAAGCCCGTTCTCACCCCCATGGAGCAAAACTTGAAACTTTCAAAATTTGAAGGGGGGGAAAAGGTGGACAGTACAACTTACAGGCAGTTGATTGGCAGCTTGATTTATTTGACAAATACTCGTCCTGATCTATCTTATGCAGTCAGTATTCTTTCACGTTTTATGCAGGAACCACGAGACAGCCACTGGAATGCAGCCAAAAGAGTTCTTCGATATATCCAAGGAACAAAAGATTTTGGTCTTCTTTACACAAAGACTAAAAATTTTGTACTTGGTGGATATTCTGATGCTGAATTTGCTGGGAGTATTGATGATCGAGCATCAACATCAGGTTATTTAATGAATATGGGGTCAGCAGCAGTATCTTGGAGTTGTAAAAAACAAGCTACAGTGGCCACTTCTTCAGCAGAAGCAGAGTACATTTCAGCATGGGAAGTAGCATGTGAAATTTTTTGGTTGCGCCGAATTTTGCAGGACTTGGGCATTTCTCAAGCAGAAGCTACATCATTGTTCATTGACAGCCAGTCAGCCATCAAACTTGCCAAGAAACCAGTTTTTCATTCAAATACAAAGCATGTGGACACCAAGTATCATCATATCAGGTCGCTCATTGCCAAAGATGTCCTCAAACTAGTTTATTGTCCTTCCGAAGATCAGATCTCCGACATTTTCACCAAACCGCTTGGCAGAATAAAATTTACTAAGTTCAGGGATGAACTTGGTATCTATTGTAATGTATCTTTGGATCATAGGGGGAAATGTTAGATGATCCAAAAATACTTTTTTATCATAGGTTATAAAATTAGAATAAAATTAGAATAAAATAATTATTAATTTAAGATATTAAATTAATAATTATTATTCTAGAATGTTTAATTATTTAATGAAGACTTTTAGAATTAGCATATTGTTGTAACTAGATATGACTCTCCAAATGTGTCGTATCTTAGGCTCTATTATAGGAGATTAGTTAGCTAGTTGGTTTGAATAGAATTTATTGTAAATGGACACTTGTTATTTGATAAGTGATCCATAATTACAAGTAGTTAGGACATGGAGCTTATAAATAGCTCATTGCAAGAGTGTTTGTGTTGTTCGGGTGTAAGCTCTTGCAAATCAATTATGTAATTATTTTTTCTTGATTAATAAAATTATGTGTCTGAGGACACTTCTGCCATTAAGCATTTGTGGACCATAAATCGGCCGTTGTTCCTTCCACAAAGATGCCAAGAAGAATGCCTCACCAGAACACATAATGGTGGTGCGAATTGGTTTGACCCCATGTTGAGCATTTGACAAATTCCTCGTCTGTAGGTGTCGGTAACTTCATTTTCGTAGGATGAATAAAGTTTCAGAATCAACATGGTAAAGGGAGATAAGGTACTGAAGTTTGATATCTCTCTCCAGTGTGGTTCCTTTATTTTCCAGTGTATCAACCTCTGAATTTAGGTCTTTCGATGTGCTTTTAAATATTATAAGATGTTGAATTTGCAGACCAATTCTTTGTAGCATGGCCGGAAAGGTAATTAAGTTAAGTTGAATTAAGTTTTTGTGTGATCAGTAGAAGATGAGTGGTTAATTTGTGGTTAATCTGTGTTTTGTGCATCAAATATTGTGTTTCTCTTCTTTACTTTGTTAAAGAATTAATATCAAAGCGAGGTTAAAACAAAAAGTATCCAAAATATCCTCGTGGATACAATGACCCAAAGAGAAAATTCGTTACGGTTGATTGGAGGAGCTTGACCCACACTATCAAGGAGGCAAAGGATTTCAGGAGTAAAAAAATTCGCAACAAAGTTCGCAACAACAGCTTGCAGAAGGCCCTTCCCGTCTCAGTAATAAGTCACCCGTGATAGTAAGTGATGGAAAGATTGAGAAGACCAAACATGAATTCATACGCAAAACACCACACCATATGTAGCTTTTTTATTAATCATATAAAACTTGATTTTTATAATAAAACCTGGTATTTAATTTTTTCTAACTAGGAACTTGCTTAAAACACTCTAAATATAAATTACACTTATAATTTAACTCTTCATCCGTCACTAAACTTAACTCTTCATCCAAGACTAAACTTGACTCAACACTCACTTACTCTCTCTCTAACTTTAACAGAAAATCCACCATCGGTGCATCTGCATCGGAATCCGAAGGCAGCCTGCGGAGAGGAGAGTCGACAAAAAAATTTCAAAAGATTGTTTTAACGGTGTCGCAGCTGATTCGAGGCTAAATGGTGCGTTCAGTGTAAATTGAATAAAAGACTACGTATATACTTTGTTTGAAAAAGACGACAGAACGAAGTCAAAAAGGTAAGACATCGTTAGTGCGTATATTGTCGTAAGTATAAAGATTTTGGTATCCGAAAGTGGTTCGTAAAGACAATAAATAAATAAACGGTATGTATCCGAAAGTGGTTCATAAAGAAAGAAATAAATAAACGGTATGTTTTAAAAGGATTATTTAAAAAAGGTTTGGATGCTCATTGCAGGTGTCTTATGCAAAAGATAAGATCAAAGTGGGTTAAATATAAAATAAGAAAAGTAAAAAAAAAAAATTATAGTAGTAGCAAGTAAAAAAATATGGAGTTTACAATAAGGAAGTTGATGTGGGAGCAACCAACAACAAAGTAAACAAACTGGACTAGAGGATCAAAACAAAAGAAAACCCTGTTTTAAAGCAAAAAAGCAGATTTAAAGTGGATTTAAAGCATCTGTTAACAGCCATGCATGCTTTTGGAGAGCTTTCGTTGGAGGAAAGCAGTGGAGGATAAGATCAATCCTTCCTAAGACTTCCTATATCAATGTAATGTGATGGGTGTAAAACATATCTGTTTGTGAGAAATTCTGTGAGTGTGAAAATGTAGCCGAGCATAAGCTCGTTTTAAGGCTGAAATGCCTTAGCATGTAATCGTTTTATATAATATATATAATCATGTTCTACTATATGTTGTATATGCGTTGGTATGTTTGTGGAGATGGTAATAAATTGTGTGTTGTTTTCAATTCCATTGCAACAACTCCAGTATTAATAGAAATCAGGCAGTATATTTGACTGGGCGTTTGAAAAGACTCAGATCAATATAAATATCAGCGTTATAAGAGGAATCGGATCCATGGAAATCATAAAGATTATTAGATGCTTAAAACTGAGGAGTTTTGGTTCGAATCGGAGTTGAATGAATCGGTCGGACCTACTGATGTATTATGTCATAAAAAGAATACAGCGCAATACTCTCGTGTTTTGTATGATGTGTATCCACGGGGTTTTTTACATATCTTATGTAATTGAGCGGTGGTTGTAGATGGCGTTCAAATGCTGTATTTGAATTTTAATGCAGGCCAGTATGAATGTAGAAAGCAAAAGATATTGATCAAGTTTTCTGGAGGGCGCTCTATCATCCGCTGAGCAGCTCAATCAAAGTGAGCTTTGACGGTCATATAATGCTAAATTTAGCTGTTAATTTGTTCAAGGAAATTGAAAGATTGCTGATGGTTGCAAACATTATAAGCAAATGGGATTTTGGGCAACCCCCAAATCCTCATTTTCATCAGGTGGTATCAGAGCAGTAAGATTCTGCGGAAAGAGGTACAGTTGAGTTAAAGATGAAGAATTTATGGTCTTGCTATTATGCAGATGGCGGCAGCGGAAGGTGAGAAGCTTTGCAGCAACCTAGATAAGGATGCCAAAAGACCGAGTGCGGGAGGGCTTGGTGAGGTATCGTGTAACAGAGGAGGTTGTTACTGTAGAGGTTAGTTGCAGCTCACAGAGTTTAGTGAAAGAATGCAGTGGATAAAATTGATATTATGAAGACCATAAGCATATGACCAGGAGGTCATAATTTTTTGTGTCTGGGGAGTCTGATGCAGGAGCAACCAACAACAAAGGAAGCAAACGTGGGCCAGAGGATCAAAATAAAAGAAAAGCGTGGTTTAAAGGAGAAAATAGATTTAAAAAGGATAAAGCAGATTTAAAGCGTGCATGCATGAAGCTTTTGTGGAGAAAGTTAGGAGAGGATAGGATTGATCCTTCCTAAAATTCTTATATAATTGTAATGTGATAGGGTGTGAAACGTATATCTGTGTGTGAGGAATTTTGTTAGTGTCAAGATGTAGTCGAGCTAGAGCTCGTTTTAAGGCCGAAATGCCTTAATTTTGTAATTGTTTTATATAATATATATAATCATGTTCTAGTGTATGTTGTGTATACTTATGTGTTTTATAGATGCTGTGCATGCGCTATCTTTATAGCAATTGTATTGTGTGCCTGTGGATTTTTATAACTACTGTGTGTTCTGAATTCCAATTGAAAAACTGGTAAAACTGTGTGTAATTTTATGGACAGTGGAGCCAGTCAAGGGAAGGGATTAATAGAAAGGCCCGGGTTTGAGATTTTTAAATGCAACTGGGATTTTGGGAAACCCCCAAAATCTCATTTTGATCAGAAGTCCAATTAAGAATGAAATATTTTCGAGTATATAGAATCTTGGAAAAAAAAGTGCAAAATTGTAAAAATTTTGAGTTATTGTAAGTTTAGCTTAGACATAGACCAACAATCATGTTTAAGTGATGATTGAGTTAATTTCTATTATAAGTCTAACAAACATAGTCAAGTCATGTTAAGTCATGTTGAGTCAAGTTAAGTCATGTTTGAGTTATGTTAAGTCATACTGTGGTAATTAAGGAAGAGTGCTAGAAATTGTAATTACTCATGTATGCTAGAGTTGGCTAAATTTAGGAGACTTATTTAACTGAGTCAAGTAGAAGTTGGAAATTATTAATTCCTACTTGTCTATGGTTATAATTCTCCATTTGAGGAGTTTGTTCCTACATTATAGGGATTTAGTTTCTCCTAGATTAGTGTGTGGTTGAGAGAATCTCTCAACCAAACTAGTGTACGTCCAAGATAGAATTCCTATCTTGAGACTATTGATTGTATAAATATATGTGTAATTCACTCATTCATTAATTAATAGAATATATTATTGATTGTGTAACTTTTATCTTGGTATTAGAGCTCAGGAGGGCCTCGCCCCTCTTGGGCTTGGCCCCTCATGGGATGAGGGAAAAATAATTGTGTGTATAATTTCATTACTTGTTTGTCCATCGAAAGTTGAGACTCGTGCTTCCAGATCGAGATTGCTCGGTTGTTCTGGATTCCAGAGAATTATTGCCAAGGGTTGTGATCTCTGGACCTACGGGCGGATATCACAGTGTCGTGCGGGATTCACTCCCTCAAAGCATCGAGGAAGCCACAGGAACATCAGGCATAGATCAGAACATGATTATCGTTGCTTCTTGGGTGCGTTCTTCATTGGTATCTAATGGATTTGATGAAAATTCATTAGCCTATTATGACATTGGTGGAGCGGATATTCTATATGATTTTAGAACTCTTTCCATGGAGCAGCGAAAATCTGCAGCATTGAAGTAAGCTCTTTCTTTTGCAGTTACAGAGAAAGCAAAGGCTAAAATTCAAGAATTTCTTGAAAGAACTGATGAAATAGACAAAGATCAATCTGCAGAAATTTTTCGGTATTTGCCATGCATGTCAATCCCATCCCAGCAGCACTGGAGGCAGTGGTGTGGCGGCTTTATGAGGCGCTGGAGACGGGCGATGCAGAGACGGTGTAGAGGATTTTGGCTCCCGACCTGGAGTGGTGGTTTCATGGCATTCCCGCTTTTCAGCACTGTATGGTATGGTGCTCGCTTTAGTGGGGCGGGAATCCGAGGTTGTTGTGTGGCTTTTGTTAATGCCAAACTGCATCTGATTTACATTACTAGATGGTCTGTTTACATTGAGATCACCTTGATCAGGGACTCAAAGAGGCCAAAGCCTGGTGGTGATGAGACAATAAGTCAGCTTCTGAAGAGGAAGGCGAGTGAAGGGGTCAGGGTGCTTATGCCTGTCTGGGATGACAAGACCTCTGTTGGGCTATTGAAGAAGGATGGACTAATGGCCACCCATGATGAAGAGACCTTGCATTACTTCGAAGGATCAGATGTGAATTGTGTCCCGTGTCCAAGGAATCCCGATAATGGGCAGAGCTTCATGTAGGACTTGCAGATCTCGACAATGTTTACGCATCACCAGAAGATCGTTGTCGTTGACAGCCCTCTTCCTGGAGGTGGTTCAGAGCAGAGGAGGATTGTGAGCTTTGTTGGAGGGATCGATCTGTGTGATGGAAGGTATGATACCCAATTCCATTCTCTCTTTAGGACTTTGGATTCTGTTCATCACGCTGGTTTCCATCAGCCGAATTCGAGTTGATTGATAAAGGAGGACCCAGAGAGCCCTGGCATGATATTCATTCCAAGCTAGAAGGGTCTCTTGCTTGGGATGTGCTTTATAACTTTGAGTAGAGGTGGAGAAAGCAAGGTCATAAGGATTTGCTCTTGCCTCTGAGACAGTTTAGGGAGATCATTCCTCCTTCGCCCGTGACATATGAAAATGACCAGGAGACTTGGAATGTTCAAGTCTTTAGATCGATCGATGGAGGAGCTGCATTTGGGTTTCCTGAAACACCAGAGGATGTAGCTAGATCAGGGTTTGATTTAAATGAATTGAATTTCTGGGCTTTGCCGCCATTAAAGCCAAGGTTCTTTTAAACGCTGCGATGCGTTGTTCCGGGTATATCATTTTATTTTATTAGTTGCAGTGCATTGTTTTGTGTTACTATTTTGGAGATTGGACGTCCGACAGTCCACTCCTAAGTAGAAGGAAGACACGCATCAACAATCTATTTGTTTGTAATTTGCCTAAATAGCCGATGTGAGATTTAGAATTATGCTTACATGAATGAAGACTTGGCTCTCCTGTTCAATCCTACCGAATAAGTCTGGCATGCAGGTGGGAAAGGAGATTTCATAAGTTCCGGTTATCGATTTCAGTTTCTCGTTGCATAGCCAGAGCAGAGGGCCTTCCATACAGAAAGGTAAGCCAAGGACAATGGCCGATGTACAATTACCTGTGTCGAGGGGACCAAGACCTGTGACAGCACTGTTTGGAGAAGACTCCAACGATTCGCAGCAGCTGTTATGGTTCAGAAAAAAAGACGTCTTTCTGCAATCAGATTTCGAGAGCGAATCATACATTGCAGATCTGAGGCGCTTTATTGCAGAGCTGGTAACAGAATATGCAGAGTTCCCGCCCTTGGAATTTTCTGCGCCTTCCAGATTTATCGAGATTTCGGTTCCCATTCTGGTCTTGGGCAGGTGAGCTGTCTCCAATTGTTTTTTGTGTAGCTAGTGCGTGATTTCCAGCCAGGAAAATGAAAGGCGAACGCAGCATTCAGATGAGGATTCCAGGAAGGCGGTGGCCGGCGGCAGTGGCCTAAAGATTGTGAATCAGGCGGTGGATCATACTTGGGTAAATGTTTTTTAGTGAAGTATTTTTTTTTTGGAATCTAAATTGATATACATGTTGAGATTAGCCACTTCAATATGGAGTTATTTTGTTAGAATTGGCTATTCTAACAAATGACAGGTTCATGGAAGTTACAAGAAGATATTTGACAAAGATGCCCAAGATGTGAACCTGGGATAAAGGAGCAGCAACAATGTTGATGGTGGATAACAAAGTAGATTTTTTGTTTTAGTGTGGTTTGTGGAATAGACTCCCTAGTATGTTGTAATAGTTATTGTATGTACCAGAAAACTCCAAATGTTGAAATGTAAGCCTTGCTAAGGCATTTGAAAGTTCGTGGTGATCTCAAAACCACTTTGTAATGGTTTGTGGTTAGCCTGAAACCATCTTGTATCACTGTAATGTGATGGTTGGTGGTGACCCAGAAACCATCTATAGAGCCTTAGTGGCTACAAGAGTTGCCCGATGGTGGCAAATTGAGATCCTTGATCAGCTCGGTGGTAGCAGATCGGATCTGCCGGGTGGTGGCGAATTGAGATCCTTCATCAGCTCGGTGGTAGCAGATCGGATCTGCCTGGTGGTGGCGAATTGAGGTTCCGTGATTGGACCTGCCCGGTGGTGGCGAATCAGAGCTCTGTGATCTGCTCGGTGGAAGCAGATGAAGTCGACGGATTTTCCCGGTGGTGGGAGATTGCCTTTGTGGCTGTGTGTACACAGGAGCTTTGTGCTCGTAGGAGCAGGTGGACTGCAGTAACACCTGGCTCAGACTCAGATGATTCTTTTTGAGTAGAAGGGGATTGGTGCGTTTTTCGAGCTGACAGTAGCGCCAGGAAGCCCAACTGGCGCGTCTGTTAGGCCATTAATCGTGCCAATGGCACGGGTTTATCATTCAAGATCGCACCAATTCACCTTCAAGTGGATCTGCAGGAGAGGCAGATCGGATCAATTTGGCTGTATTGGAAATGCCAAATTTGCAGATTGTGGATCTGTTTGAGGGCGGCAGATTGTGTTTTGGGAAGTTTTATACATGCAATTCACCTGATGGTGGTGGATTTGACTATCATGACAAGTAGTCATTAAGGGGGGGAGATGGAAATTATTAATTCCTACTTGTCTATGGTTATAATTCTCCATTTGAGGAGTTTGTTCCTACATTATAGGGATTTAGTTTCTCCTAGATTAGTGTGTGGTTGAGAGAATCTCTCAGCCACACTAGTGTACGTCCAAGATAGAATTCCTATCTTGAGACTATTGATTTTATAAATATATGTGTAATTCACTCATTCATTAATTAATAGAATATATTATTGATTGTGCAACTTTTATCTGTAGATTGACTTCGAATTAAGTTTTATTTGGGAGAAGTTGAATTTTGAGTGTGTGCGAATGTTGAGTTATTTTATAAGAGTCACTATAAATACTATCACCCTGTTTATTGTAAGAATCAAGTTTTCTATAATCAATAGAAGAGCCCAAAGAGTATAAATACCTCTCACCAGGTTTATTATAAGAATCAAATTTTCTATGATGAATAGAAGAGCCACAACTCGTGTGTTTTGTGTGAAATATTTGTTTCTCCTTTCTCTCTTTCCAACACATTTCGCCTTCCCTGACTAGCGCATAATGGTTGTGTGAACTGTTTTAACCTACGGTTGAGCTTTGCCAAATTCTTCGGTTGTAAGTGTCAGTAACTGCATTTTTGTAGAATAAAATTTAAGAATCAACATGGTAAATGGAGATAAGGTACTGAAATTTGATCTGTCTCCAATATGGTTTGACCTACTGTTGAGCTTTGCCAAATTATTCGGTTGTAAGTGTCAGTAACTGCATTTTTGTAGAATAAAATTTAAGAATCAACATGGTAAATGGAGATAAGGTATTGAAATTTGATCTGTCTCCAATATGGTTCCTTTATTTTCCAGTGTATGAACCTCTAAATTTAAGTGCTTTTATGTTGTTTTAAACATTACAAAATGTTGAATTTTCACTTTGATCTGTCCAATGTGGTTCCTTTATTTTTGAGTGTATGAACATCTAAATTTATGTGCTTTTATGTGCTTTTAAACATTATAAAATGTTGAATTTGCAAACCAATTATTTGTAACATGGCTAGAAGGGTGGTAACATATTTTCCCCTCCCTTTTTAAACCCATGGAATCACGGTGCTGAACACCCAAACCAATATTTTAATTTTTTTTCTAGCTATTCTTAGTTATAATCCTTTCCATAGTGTTAGATATTTAGCTTTAAGATAACTCATGCCAATGGAATTATTATTCTACACAAAAGAAAATATTGCATGAGACCTGTTTTAAAATTTATTTTCCCTCCCCAGCCAAGAGGCTCATTCTACAACCCAATATAAGGGGATGTGTAAGCTTGTTCTTCCATCAGTCTATCAATCTATCAAGTTGACACTACCATTTTTAAATATAAAAAATAAAAATTATGTTCTAAATAGGAAAATAATGTTGGCTATAATAAAAAGAAATGAATATTATGTAAAGTAATTAGAAGTAAAAAAAAAATATGGTTGATTAAGATGTTTAAACTTTATAATTTTCAAAAATATTCCAACGAGAGATATAAATAAACTATTTAGAAACCTATGTTAACTAATTTAGCTTGATATCAACTTCATATATATATATATAATAATAATAATAATAATAAATATTTTAATGTTGCATACATAAAAATATTCAATGTGGGTTATCAATAAAAATATTTTGATACCAATGAATATTGATGTTTATTTGGTCCTATATATACTCTATATAACATTCAAAAATACAATTGAAACAATGAAAAATAACATATATATTGTATTTTGCATGTGAAGAAATTTGATCTCTCTATGCTCATATTAGATCCATATTAAAGATGGATTTATGCCGGTTTATAAATGTAGTAAATATATATTAAAAATTTGAAATAAATTCTTTATTTTTAAAATGATTTATAGAAGATAAAATTCCCATTTATGATATATATTCATATATTCATAATGAGAAATTTTACATGTTGTAGATGCTGAAATTCATATGCATATTATCTGATCCTGATTTCTTAGAATCCATAAAAGAAAACTAAAAAATACAGCTGATGTACTTTTTTCAACCTTTCTTATTTTCCACCTTTCACCAATTACTAGTGGATGTTACAATGGACACTTGATTGTCTTTTGAATTTGCTGGATATTATTTGTGAGAATCAGATCCCTCTGATCCATGAATTCATGTGTTGCCACTTAATTCCATTCCTGATGTGATCCCTCTGATCCATGAATTTGTGTGCTGCCACTTACTTCCATTCCTGATGTAATCCCTCTGATCCGTGAATTTGTTTGCTGCCACTTACTTCCATTCCTGATGTGTGCAACTCATGCCATTGCGGAGGGTTGTTGGGCCTCAGAATGCAGGCATCGTTGTGTTCTATCTCGTCCTTTTGTGAGTTGTTTTGAAAGTTATGTACATCATTGTTTGCATTATTTTCTATTGTCTCTTCTTCTTCTATTTCTTCTTCTAGGAGATAAGTGCATTGCCAAGCTTTTGGATTTCGAATTGTTTCTTGTTTCTTTTGGGGTCTTTTTAGCTTGTTGGTAGGCCTTGTGACGGTAACCTGTTTATAGACATCCACGACATCAAAAAGTTGTATTTCTATAATCTAATGGTTGCTTCCATTGCATATTATTATTAATCAGTACAATACAATCTGACAATCCTTGGCTAATATCTACTTAGACGCATATTATAGCCAAAGTAAATAAACCTCTTGAAATTCTATCCACATAAATATTGAGAAAATTACGGAAGGAGTTCCTTATTCCTTCTAATACTTTATGAAGCCAAAAGTGTCATGGAAGGTTGTGTAACCTGACCCATAAAGGTATTTTAGATACCACCACAGTGGTGGCATCAAAATATGGGAATTAAGCGATCATGAAGAGTCCTTCATTGCCCCAAAACCATGATCCCTCATTGTTGGCATATTCCTTATCCTTAATTGTGTTGAATCTGAAAATAGAAAACCCCTTGGAGCATCAATGAATTTGAAAATTTGGTGTCCATGTAGAAATATCCAATGGTGTAGAGCATCTGATTTAGGCCAATATCCATTAAATCCACATATGGATTCTTTAGTATAGAAACTTGAATCTAGCTCATTTACCTAATGCAATGAGACTGTTAAGGTTGAAATCTAGGATTTTTGTTCCATGATATAGGGCCCAGGTAGTTCTGGAGGTGGTGTTGGTTTTGTTTCGGTTCTATCCTAGCCTTTAACCGCGTCTTTAAAAGAGCCTGTACCCTTTGAGTTGGTTCCAGAGCATCCTCCTCGCAATCTCACATTGAGGATGATGCTCAAATCTGAGACGATACCATAACCTTATAGTGTGTAATTATCCTGTAAAATTTGTCTTGAACAAATCAAGCTTTGCGTGTGCGTTGATATGCCTAGATGAGTCTGGACTTCACACTTTAAATCTTGAATCTGCCTCCCCTTTTAGATCTGCTTGTAGATATTTTTTCCTTGTAGCATTCTGATAAAGATTTGAATCAGATTCAGATCAGTAGTGAGTGGTTCTGTCCAAGAGTGGGGTCGATATGTTGTCGAAGGTTCTGGATCTAATAGTTCTAGGAAAAGCGGTACCCTATCTATTACTTGAATCACAATATCGTAGTCATGGAATATTTTCCTTGGGTCGCACTCCAGTTATGTCTACTTCAAGTGCCAAAGCTCCATTGAGGAGCTAAGATCATTGAAAATAAATGTTGGATCAGGCTCGATGTTCCTTGGAGGACTGAGTATGCAATTTTCCAAATGAAGGACCTTATTTGCAAACCCTCGTCTTGATTGGAGCATGGTTGTTTGTGTTTCATCTGGTAGGGATAACAAATGGGTTTGGGATTTCAAGGCTCCTGATAGTGCTTCCCATACATACCCTTCTTTGCGATTTTGGGTTGTGATCTGTAGTAGAACAAAGTGAAGATGCGTACAGACCTCTAAATCTGGCCGCAAAAATTTTCGATTGGTCTTTTGGATGACTGGATCTATTACATCTTTGGTAGATCTAGAGATAAAGCTACATTTCGTAGAGGGGAGGATCAACCTGGATCCAAACATAGACAATACAGATGCAAAGATCTCTTGTTGTGATTCATAGTAAAGACGCACAAGGGGCTATCCGGCTGAGACCACAAAAGCGATTATGGAAATCATGTCAAGGCAGACAAATCTACGGTTGAGTTCTTCGATGTTTTCCTAGATGCTGGACTGGAAAATTGCATGGGAGACACCTGCATAAACCCTCTCCTCTGCCATCGTATTCGCTCTCTTTCGCATGGAAACTATATTCAAACTAATATTTAATTTCTATTTCACTGAGCCAACTAATCCCAGTTGTGTTAATATTTATGATTTTGGTTATTCATAATTTTGTTTTATTAAATCTTTTAGAAATATTCCTACATATATATTCATAATAAAAGTAAAATATTATTAATAATATTACATAATTTATTTTAATACTTCCCATCCATTTAATAAATTCTCTAATAAAATGTACCACATAGATATATATTCCATGCCATATAATAATTTTATAGTTTTATATTGATGGTATTCCTTATTAAATTTATGTAATAATTATTGAAAATTAATTATTATAAAATTAAATTAAAAGTAATAAAATAAATAAAAATAATAATTTATTAAAAATGATTTAAAACTAAAATAAACTTACCACAAACATTTACATTTACATCTTACTTGATAGATATTGATCATTACCACAAACATTTACATCTTATAGCATTTACATCTTACTGGATAGATATTGATCATCATAGTATATAAAGCAGCTTTTACGACAAACATTTACACCTTACTTGGTAGATATTGATCATTATAATATATACAGCCCCCTTTACAAAATTTCTAAAGGAAAAATGAAGTCATTTCGTAGGAAGTCATTCCAACGTTAGTACTCATTTGCTATCATAAAATAATTTACTTCAATTATAGTATATAAAGTGTGTTTGGAAAGACGAGCAATATATTGATAGATATTGATTATTATAATATATAAAGCGCCTTTTACAAAATTTCTACGCCTTTTGCAAAATTTCTAAAGGAAAAAAGATTTCACAGGAATTTTATTTTTCACATTAAAAAACTAAAATTATCATAGAAAATTCTTTCATGGGAAGCGATTCCAACGTTAGTACTCATTTTAAATTATAAAATAACTTATTTCATAGATACGGATAATTATAATATATAAAGTGTATATTTAAACAAAATGAGCAATATATTAAAACATTCCAATGCATAAATTTCCTAACATTTCCATACATAATTTTCCTGATAGTGAATAGCAGTCTTATATAAAATTAAGACACAGAGAAGCTCAACGTACGTTGCTCGAAATTACAATTTAAAGTTGTGGGTGGGCTGTGAAGATAGCACCATCCCAGAACTTTATTTAAAGATGAATATATCTAAATTTCTATTTGAAGGCCGTGAACATCATGATCATTTATTGCAAGCTATCAACAATGCAAGGTACCAACTAAAGTTTTATGTGAACTGTGAAGACGAAGACCGCTCCTCTAGACCAACGATGGGCTCGATAATTTGTTGATGGTATGAAGAAGCATTATTGACAACGGAGCAGTTGGTATGGATCTCTCCCTCTGTTCTCGTTCAAACGTCCAGCTGGCTCATTTTAAGCATTCCGAGAATGAAGTTCTCAAGAACAGGGTCTGGTTATATGCAAAATTGTTCACAATGTCTTCAGAGTCGGTGGAATCTGTGTACAGACTCGCGTCGGAGGTGAAAAGTGCCTCACCGTTCTGGACTTCGACGTAATAATTGTTGTCGAAAACATTTGGAGTAATGAGATCCAAGTTTGTTGAGTTGACGGTGTCATTAACCAGTGGACATATTGAATAAAGAGCGCTTGCAAAAGTGGTGTTTAAAGTTGGATCCACAATTGTGTCTCCTATGGTGAGGTTATATAATCGGTTGTCGAAGGAGGTGCAATGACCAAGACCAATTGTGTGCCCACTTGAAACATTTAATGTTATTAAGTAATCGTAATAATCTCTACTTTTAGTTTTCAAATTCACCTTCCATATCCATTATATTGAGAAAAAATTCATCTTCAAGGTCTATCACATTGAGTTTAATAAATAATTTTTTGTTTGTTTGTTAGGTTAATCGTTTCTCGGTCGAGGAGTGTTTTGAGAAATTGTGATCTAGGGGTCTTTTAAGTCACTATGACTAGGCCACAACAACAAATTATGATCTAGGGGTCTTTTAAGTCACCCTGACTAGGCCACAACAACTCTAAGTTGACTGGATTTTAGCACATGTACTGCAACATCCATGCCCTCTAAATCACCCTGACTAGGCCACAACAACCCTAAGCTTACTGGATTTTAAATAAATAAAATGAAAATACAATAAAAATATATTTATCAAATTTGATTAAAAGAAAAATATGTATTTATATTTTATTATAATATTTTAAAAATAAAAAAGAAATATTGTGTCATTTTGTTAAACACACATGGCCAGCAATAACAATATGAAAGATAATCAGGAGAGTACAATTTTTATTAACAAATTATTTATATTTATAGTACATGTGGTGACCGTTGGGTTTCACATCCCAAGGCCTCTTGAACTCCTTTTGTCCATTCGGGTTCCACACTAACCCATTGAGGATTAGGTGTCCAACATTGCCCCCCTTATTCCAAAGGCTTATGTATGAGTCCAAGAATAGAGCTGTAATACAAAATGTGCAAAAATGCATGGTAGCACTAGGCTGAATGTGCTCTCTGAAATGTTGGTATAAAGGGCGGTGGTTTAAGGATGACCACCAACACTGGAATGC
>APFE031581550.1:2249-21676 GCA_000404065.3 Pinus taeda
TGATTTGAGGAAGAGCTTGCCTATATAAAGCAAAGGAGATCATTTGGCTTGGGTATGCTTTTGGGTTGAATATCTGAATATCTGAAATATTGGGTTCTCGGTTTAAAAAGCTTGATCTATAAAAGAGAAGTTGAAAGCGAATCTGTGAAGGGTGATCTCTCGAGCGCGAGATCAGATCTGAGCATCTGACTGTATTTCGGCCCTAATCAGAGGTATGCAGGTGATTAACGGTGCCTGTGGATGGGCACGCAGAGCAGAAGAAGGATAAGTGCGTGGGTACGCAGGGGCGACAAAGGTGCAGTGCGTGGGTCCGCAGAGGCGACGAAGGTGCAGTGCGTGGGTATGCAGAGCGACGGAGGTTCAGGTGCGTACGCACAGTAAAAGTACGCGGCGCGATAGACTTTCTGGGTGCATACTTCTGTGGCAGTACGCGACGCGATAGTGCATTTGGGTGCGTACCGTACGCAGCGCTATAGAAGAAACAGTGCGTGGTCATGCAGTGCAGCAAAAGGAACTCTGCGGGTATACGCAGAGAAGCAGAGGGTGATGTGCGTAGAGACGCAGGCCAGTGAAAGGAAAACTGCATATCTGTCTTAAGATCTTCTGTTGACTGAATTTTTCTGTTGAAAAGGTGTTATGGGTTTAGTTCTATTACTGTAGCTAACTGTGTAATTTACATGTACTTGATGATCGTTTGATGTATATGGATCCAGTTTGAAAATTTATGAAAAGTGGTCCTTGAAAAGAAGTAGGGGATTGTAGCTCCCTTCCAGGAGAGACTGAAAAACGAGAGAGAGTTGTAGCTCTCTGCAGGTTGCAGCCTGCGTACTGGTAAAGGACTGCACCAGTACAAGACCATTATAAAAGGAGTTTCTAATTTTAAAGAAGATAGAGACATACTGCAGCAGGTGCTTTTCACCACATGGGGTTTTCCACCTTATATCTGGTGTTCTTTGATGTGACTGTCTGTTTTTCTTGTTCATGCTCATTATTTTATGGTACTGATATGCAAAAATAATTCAAAGTGTAAATAAGGAAGATTTGGTAAAAGGACTAGATAGTACTGATTCACCCCCCCCCCTCTCAGTATTATTTTCAACAAGCACGACATCTATTTTTTGTTTCTTCCTTTGTCTCTTGACAACAGCTTTATGTTGAGGGCTATAAAATACGTCTAGAGGAGGAATCTCCTCTATCTTTAGTACAATTTCATATGACGAAGCAACAAGAATCTGCTCCATTTCCTGAGTATTGATAGTCCCTTCTACCACCATTTCTGTGACTGTCTCTCTTGGGTTTGTCAGTGGCTCTGCGCTCTATTTCTCAGTGTTAATTAACTTATTAAAATTCTCCCATTCACCTTCTAGATCCACTATAAGTGGCTTTGTTGGCTTTGTAAGGGGAGTGGGAATTTTAGCTTGTTTCAGGGATAAAACCTGTTGGTCAGGCTTCTCTGTAGATTGAGCTGTGTCTCTAATTGACCCCTCACTTCTGTTGTGTTCACTCTTGGACTGATCATCGACCTTTTCCATTGATTCTTTTTCGGAATTTGATTTAGACTTCTCTTCTTTTGAACTACCACTTATGCTAACACTGGGAGTAGGCTCCCTTATTGGTTCAATGAGTAATTGGTCCAACGGGACCTTCGTTAACCTCTGCTTTCTATAATTGCAAACTTTTGGAGTTTTTCTTGGTGAAGCTAAATTAGTGCCATATGTAGAACCTCTCTTAAAGTGTTTTTCTACAGAAAGACATCATCAAAGGGATCTTCTTCATTGGTAAACACTTTTATTTTAACCGTTGTAGTAAAATTACTTACAACACCAAAAGGATCATACTGCCTCCCCTGGAACTTTGGTAGTTGTAAACATAGCATATTATCAACCTCTTTAAAAGCATGACCTAAGTCAAATAATGCAAAAGCTCCGCATACTATAGGAAATTGAGGCCAACTGGCCTTCTTAGAATCTTTCAATACTTTGCTCATTCCCCCAACACCACAGGTCTGGTAGGCTATTTCCCTGGCCATTAGTTTGTCAGGGACATAAAAATGAAGAACATGGGGTGAAGCAATGCTTCCAAACACCCTGATGTATGTGAACAACTCCTCCCCAAACCACCTTCCCACAGGGAGAATGTCAACTTGAGCTTCTGGGGAAAATCTTGGGGTGTCTTTATTGTAGAGCATTTTATGAATAGGGAGCATAACTCCATGACAAATCTTGTAAAAATGTGGGATGAAATTGGATTGCCACAATAATTTGTGATAAAATTGAATGGGAAGAGGATTTTTCACTGTCCACTTCCATCGCATGATAGGAAAATCGGAGACAAAACAAATGGCGTCCATGACGTAGGCACTTAAAAAGAATGGGGGGTAAACCCTTGAAGTAAAACTTTTTTTAGTTCGATATCCTAAAATACTAGAGGGTAAATTATCTGGTAAAGTTTGGGCCCAATCAATTATGGTGGCATTGGTAGCCGCATCCAATAGAGGTAACCACTCTAATGAAAACTTATTGATGTCTGGTCTCCCAAAAAATCTACACAACATTGCAGTGGCAAAACAATAAGGAGAAGAAAGAGAGCCAGTGGCGTACATACCATTTTTATCCTTCTTCAATATTTCCTTGTTGTTTGACTAGTGCTTTGTGCAATTTGCCAAGTCTTTTTTCTCCTTAGCAAACTTTTCTACAAACTACTTGTTGTAGCTAGCCTGGGGTTCTGGCAAGTGATACATGCATCTCAAATTGCTTGGGGTAAATGACCCATGACTTGTTGACTAGCAGTCTTGAACTCTCTATCAGAATATATCTGCGTGATCTATAACCCATTTCACCATATCAGTTTAGGGGAGTATCTTCGGCCTCGCAACAATACGGTGTAGAAACGAGCATGCAAGCTCAGTTAGGGACGCTTCAGAAGAGCCGCGTCCATCTGCTGTAACTGTAACCTTCATAATCCTTTGGTTTTCTTCTTCTAACAATTGGTACATGGCTTCCCAGGTAGATATCCCTGCGTTTCTAGTACAAGTGGTGTCTGTGAATAATGGAGTCATTTCTATTTTCTTAGATGCGGGTGCCTTGCCTTTCTTCCCCATTTCGTTGTGTATTACATTTTGCGTACTCTTCCTGAAAATTGCAATCAGAGAGTGAGGATATGATCAAGATGCTAGTGAATACAGGAAATATCAATTGAAATACAAAAATAAGGTGATGGGAAAGCTTTAATTCTTAAATCATATTAAAGATATCACCTTGCATCAAATGGTCCTTTACCCTGATCCGAATCGTTTCTTAATAAATGACCACTACTGGATAGTTAAGTTAAAATTTAATGTTCATAACTTTGCATCCAACAATGGAAAGTACTGTCATAGAACTCTGAGCCATTAGATCTGCGATAAAAGCGATTTTGTGATTTTCTTTGCAATATCGCAGATCGCAATATCACAAAACCTATTATCGTTAAAAACCATTGTTTCGTCGGGCGGCTGCGATATGAAAATTGCGAGAGGCTATCGCATTTCGTGATATTTGGGTGTTTTATATAAAGTAGCATCACGAAATTTGGAATTTGTGATGCGATGAGGTTGTAAGACTTTGTGATCTCGCATTCTCGCGAATCACATTTTCGAGGAGTTACTTTTATAAGAGATGCCCGTTGTGATCTTTTGCGATGCGATAATATTGTTTTAAAAGTGGGTTTTTCAAAGCTTCTCTTAATATTCAAGACTTTCCGCTTATAGAGCTTTGCTTAGGTCTTGTGGTCATATAGCGCTTTTTTATAAGGAAACACATAGTTTGTGATGTTTTATGCGCTTGGAGTATGAAAAGGTAAAATTTACATGTTTTAGCAAGTTCCACTTTGATATTTTTTTTTATTCTAAAAACAAAAAGGCAACATTAAATGCTAAGATTTGATTTTTTGGAAGGGTCCCCATTTATTAATGTTATTGCTAGCACTAATAAAAAGGGGGGGTTGTTGATGGTCACAACAATTGGCGATTCACTTGAAAGAATGAGTTATCTCTGATTTTTTTTTGAATTTTCTAAAACTTCTAAAAATAGAAATGGTTTTGAAAATCAAACTTTATTGTAGAAATATAAGGTAAACAATGCTATTTGCTAACAACAACATCTTGTTCCAACTATCCTTATTCTGATTATCTTCTTCCCAAAGTTAGTCATTGTACTTACATCAGTCATTACTTGGTTTTTAAAGATAAAAATGAAGATATCTCCTTAGATTAGTTTAGGTGTACTCATTTGTCGTAGGTAGAGCCTCTGCTGCCAGCAGGCGTCCATATCCTTGACAGGGTTACCTGTTACCCACCAATGATCCAGTATCCTACTTAAGAAGCATGCAATTTTCAAAGATAAATCCTCATATACACTTATTGTTTTTTTTTTTTTTTATAATTCTTAAAGAATAATGTCTTGGTTTGGTGGCCAAAATTGACAGTGCCATTCACTCGATTTATAACTTAACTGAACACGCTAGCTCGTGATGAGACCCCTTGTCTTTTGATTGAAACATTCTCAAGCTATTACCCTGTTTTGGTATGCAGTTTGGCAATGTCAGTTAGTTATAATCTTTATGATCATGATAAGCCGACTCTTGATGAGACCTCTTATTCTTTAAGTTTAAAGTGCATAGTTGGATTACTCTTTGAATCTCGCAATTTCCTAAAGTGGGGAGGAAGTCATTGGTTCCTTAAGAATTCTTCTGGACGACAAATGTAGAGTTTAAAATAGCTTTTCTGTAGAGAATATTTGTCTTGTTATTGATACCTTTTATCACTGATGTGAGGAAAACTTCTTCTTAAGGTTGATTTTAACCAAAACTTGTATAGCTGAAACAAAAGAATAAGTAATTTTTTGTTTTATTTTATTTATTTATTTTATTTATTATTTATTATTTATTTATTTTATTTTATTATTTTTTATTTATTTATTTTATTTTTTTTTATTTATTTTATTTTTTTTTATTTTTATTTATTTAATTATTCTATTTTTTTCTTTTCTTTTTTTTTTATTATTTTATTTATTTATTTTATTTATTTATTTATTTATTAACTATATTATTATTATTAATTATTATTTTATTTTTTATTTTATTTATTTATTTATTTTATTTTTTTCAGAATAATAGCATTTGACCCTATGTTTCAAAAATAAAGATTAATTTTCCTAACCACTTCCACTTACACAAGTGAAAAAAAAATAAAATTGACAAGAGACACTATTCTTTTCGTGGAAACCAAAAGTAAACATTTTCAACCTATTTTATTATCAAAAAGAAAACTAAACTAAAAACAATAATCTACAGAAAAAATAAAAAATAAAAAATAAATAGAAGAGATCATCTTCCATGGGAAATATTTTTTAAGGATCTGTCCATTAACAAGTAAAGACTCTCTTTTCCCTACTAAATATTGTAACATGAAAGTTGATGGATGTATGATTTCGACAATTTGGAATGGTCCAAGCCACATCCGTTGGAATTTAGTATGCTTGCCTTTCTCTTCATGGGCTTTATCCCATTTCAATACTAACTCTCCAAGCTGAAAACCTTTTCTAGATACCAAGCTTGAATCGAAAAAAGCCTTTACTAATTGTTGATGATGTGCATGGGTAATTCTGGCCTTTTCTTGTTCCTCTTCAAGCTTAAGGATCTGCAATTGTCTTAATTGCAAGGATGAGGAAAGGGTTTCTTCAATGAATTGAACTAAGGCTAAAGAAGGAATATCTAGATTAGTTAGGAGGACCACTTCTTTCCCATAAACTAAATTAAAAGAAGTGCCAATAAAAGTTTTCTGAGTTATTCGATCTGCCCAAAGAGTGTACATTAAAGACTTATGCCGGTTTCTATGATTTTGATCAATAGTTCGTTTAATGATTCTAATAAGGTTTTTGTTTGTTGATTCAGCCAACCCATTTCCTTGCGGATAATAATTGGCAAAATACTTAAGCTTAAAACCTCTTTTGAGTGCAAATTCAGTCATAGCATTATCTGAGAAATATTATGCATTATCGAACATTAAAGCAAAAGGTAAGCCAAACCTGGTAATTATGAATTGATCTATAAATTCAATGATAGTCTCAGAGTTGGCTGACTTGAGTTGAACTGCTTCTACCCATTTGGTAAAGTAATCGGTAGTTGTAAGGATGTACTTATGCTGTTTAGAAGAGTGAGGAATGATCTCACCTATTATATCTAATCCCCATTGTTCAAATGGTTGATCGATGTTGACCGACTGTAATGGTAATGATGGTTTCCTTTGTCTTCCAGTAGAATTTTGACAAATCTGACATCTTCTTACATAGCTATGTGCATCCTTAAATCATGTTGGCCAGTAGTAGCTTGCACACAAGATTTTGTGTGATGTCGCATCTCCTGCGTAATGTCCACCTGCTGGTCCATCATGAAGTTCCTGCAATACTTTTTCAACTTCAGATTTCTCAAGGCATCTAAGAAGAAAATAATCATAATTCATCCTAAAGAGTACATTATTTACAATTTGATATGGTTTAGCTTTTAGCCTCAGGGCTCTTCTCTTTGTATGATTCAAATGTGAAGGAGCATATCCATTTTTTAAGTAAAACATGATATCTGCATATCTTGATTCAGTGTTGTTTAGGCTTACCTCATACACTTATACCTCACTATCTGGGGATTGTGTTTTTGATATGTACAATGCTCCAGCGAGCATCCTGCAAAAACCTTGACCTTTTACAATATTTGCTAGTTTGATTTCAACATCATATTCTTGCAGGGCTGTGACCTAATTTTCCCTCTTTTCACCCACGTCTTTTTGTACCAAAAGATTTCTTACTGCTGGGAATGGTACTATTATTTTCGTATGAGTCTTGAGAAGAAAGGGTCTAAAGTGTTTGATTTCTTTGAATACAGCATAAGCATGTTTCTCAATGTCTGAGTAATTTAATTCAGCTCCTTGCAAGTTTTAACTGAAGAAGGAAATTGGGGCTTCGACTTTATCTTGATTGGCTTGTGTGAGTATTGCAGCGTACGATTTCTCAGAGGCAAATGTATACAAAATGAAAGGATCAGAAAAGTTTGGAGTCGCTAGAGATGGGGCATTTATAATTGCTTGTTTTATCAGGATGAACGCTTCATGTTCTGCCTGACCCCATTTGAAGAGACAATTTTCCTTTATCATGGCTTGGAGAGGTGACACGATTCTTGAGAAGTCGGGAACAAATATTTTAATGAAATTGATCTGACCAAGGAAGGACTGCATCGCTTTTTTGTTATGCGGTAAGGATATCTTAGAAATATCCTTAATCCTATATGGATCAATATGGATTCCAGATTTAGACACTATGAATCCGAGAAGCTTTCCTTCACTTAATGCAATTTTTTTTTTTTTTTGGATTAAGTGAGATCCATATTTCTGACATCATTGGAAGATCTGTTTTAAGTATTCGAGGTGACTACTACGTTTTTTAGAATACACTGTTATGTCATCTAAGTAAATCACCACTGACCTATTCACTAACCCTTTAAACGCAATGTCCATGGCCCTTTGAAATGTGGCACCAACATTAATTAGCCCAAATGGCATCTTTTGATATGCATAAGTTCCCCATTTCGTTCTAAATGTAGTCTTCAATTGATCATCTGGGTGGACTAAGATTTGGTTATACCCCGAGAAGCCATCTAAAAAAGACATCAGTTCAGACCCTGGAACTGATTGTAATATCTGTTCCATAGGGGGTAGTGGAAATTATCCTTTTGGCAAGCTTTATTGAGATTTTGAAAATCAATACAAATCCGGATATCTCCATTTTTCTTTTTGACTGGTACCAGGTTTGAAACCCATCTAGAATGCCTAACAGGAAAAATAATTTTGGCTTTCAGTAATTTGTTCAACTCAGACTTAATCTCGTTTTCCAAATTGGAATGGATTTTCCTCAATTTCTGTTGGGTTTGCTTTTCATCAGCGATCATCGGAATTGTATGTTGTATGATTGAAGTGTCGTAAGTTTTGAGATCATCAAAATTCCAAGCAAAGGAATTTTTATATTGTTTCAACAGTCGAATGAAAGATGATTTTTCCTTGGGTGTTAGACCAAGACCTAAGTTGATATTCTGTGGTTTTATGTCAGTCCCTAGATTCACTAATTCATATCTCAGAGTTGAACTCTGAAGTTTTGAATTGGTGGACCTTTTGAATATGTCCTTTAAATCATATAGGTCTTCCAACTTGACTACAGATTTGGGTATAGCGTTATTGCTGCTGCCTTGTTCCAGCTGCTTGTCATGTTGCTCTTCATCAATTATATAATTATTATAGGAGCCTTGTAAAGTCAGAAAACTTACAATATCAGGGTCATCGTTGAAAACTCTCCAGTTGGTAACATTATCAAGAATGGAGGGTCTAAAGATTAATTCAATTGAGAACTTGTGTGGACTATAGTCTTCTGATGGAATGAGCTTGGAAGCTACATTAGCAAGGAGATCATCACTAGCATTTTGGAGTCTGGGAATAGATGAAATATTAAATGCTATAAAGTGTGAAGTCGGGTCTTGTAATAATGATTGATAATTCTTCAAGTGTCATGATAGACAATGTATAGTATTTCTTACTTGCTTGATAACAATCTCAAAATCTCCAAAGACTTGTAGATATTTGATATCAAGCCCAATTTCCTTGTATAACCCTTGAACTAACGCTTCATATTCAGTAGTATTGTTTGTGCAATCGAACTCGAGTCTACAAGTTAGCATGGTTTTCTCTCCTTTTGTACTAATTAATATACAACCTGCTCCTGCTCCATCATTAGAATTAGAACCATCAAAAAATAATTTCCAAAACAAACATTTATTTACAGGTATATCTACAAAATTAATGCATCTAGAAGTATTTGTTTGAGAAAAATTTTCTATCTGAGATAAAACTTAATTTTTTAAAAAAGGTGAAGTATGAGCATTGAAATTCCCTAAGAATGAATCAACATAATAGTTTCCAATTATATTATTGTTGTATGCTATAGGTTTGTTTTCTCCTTCTAACTCCGTTACTATATACTTTTGGTGTCTTTCTCGCTCAATCTTTATCTTATTTGGTTTACCGTTGTAAGGGAGCCACATATGAGACCAGTGGGTCGCAAAGTAACCATGGAGCTTCTCTGACCAATCCCTGCTAAGAATTGATCCATAAAATTCAGGAATATCTGCAACAAGTATATCAATGACTTGACATACCTTTGGATTTGATGAAAGCCTTATGGTCACTTGATTAAGCTCACCGATAACCTCGATTTGAGACCGATCTAGCTGTACTATGCGTACTGCAAATTTCTGAGGTTGGACATTTAACTTTGCGCAAACTGTCTTAGGCAAAATATTAGATGAAGCACCAGAATATACCAGACAGTTATGCAAATTTTTATTGAAAACTTCAAAGGTAAGGAGAAATGGAGGAGTATGGGATTTTGACCTTCCTCCAATTAAAGCAATGTCATTTGGATCGACTTTATTTGACATACCAGTTGGAGGTCTTCCCATTTCATGAGTAGCTTGTGAGATTACAACAGCAGGTAGAGGCGCAATAGGTACTGCAGGCAACTCTTTCAAGAGAAGTTTTTGTTGATGCTTTAATTTTCTTAGCTGATGAAAAGTAATATTAGCCCTAGTCTTATTCATGTCTTCAACAATGTTATACTCCATTTCATCGGAGATGATAAGTGTTTTAGATGGAGTTGTTGAATCAGATTGGACTGGGTTTGTCTTAGTAGCCTTGGTGAGGATTTCTTACCATCGATTTTATCCTTAGGAGCCGGGCTTGGGTTTTTCTATTTAGAATTGGATTGTGGAGGATCAAGTTGATTTCTACTTCTCGTAGCAACATAAAATACATCTTGATCTTCTTCATTTGGAAGAATGAAGTCCCACATTCCTTGTACTTCCACGACTTCATCATCATCAGTTTGTTCCTCATTCGAAACCTCCTCTTCTTCCCCTTCCGATTCTGCGTTTGTTATAGTGTTTGGAGGTTTCAGATTGGTTGAAGGATTTCTCCTGAAGGGTTAAAAAGGTTTCTGCTACTTGTTTCTTAATAACAACCATTTCATTGGACATGGTTTTTAAAACTTTCTGTAACCCTTCCAAGTCGAATGGGTCCTTTGATTGTTTTTTCTTAGGATCATATCTAAAAGTGACCTTTCTAGACTTTCTTTCATCTACAACATTTTTCTTTTCTACATCTAGGACACGTTTTTCTACAGCTATCGCCTCTTTCATATTTTTAGCCAATGTTGGCTTGGTAGCCCTATCTACAAAGATGGCTGAATTTGAAGGCAAAGTAGAAATATACCATTCATTTTGGAGTTCGTTGCTAGCCTTCGATGCTGTTGGTATTTTATTTAATAATTTATTGAAGCGAGAATTGAAATCCTTAATTGGTTCTCTTGGTTCGGCTTTCAAATTGGAGAGGTCATTGATTAAAGTTGTTGTAGATCTGTCATCTCCAAATTTAGTTAAAAAATGATCTTGAAATGTATCCCAGTTATTAATGGAGCCTGATGGTATTGAAAAATACCATGATCCTGTTGCTCCTTTTAAAGTATAAGGGAATAATTGTACAACTATGCCCTCCTTTGTTACTCCATTTAAATTAATAGATAGCATGAAATTATTTATATGCTCTTCAACTAATAGGCCAGTGTCAGGGTTGAACTTGGGGAGCCATTTTTTAGGATGAGCCAGTAATTTTGATAAGGGCACGAGCATTCTCACAACTCCTGGATTAGCCCATGGCCTTTGTGGAGGATTTCCTGCCATCTTTGGAGTATGGATAGGGGGAGGTGTTGCAGTAGTTGAAGGTGCTTGGGTAAAGGAGGATGTTGATCCTGTACCAGTGTGAACCACGATTTGGAGTTGAGGGGTGGATGAATGAACTTGTGATGATATGGATGGGATGGTAGATGAAGATGATGATAAAACCTCACTTTGAGATTCTACAGGTGTTTTTCTAGCTTTCTTACGACTCGGTAAAGGAAACTCAACCGGTGGGATTCCTAACTTTTCGCTTTGTGCTCTAGTCAGTCGTTGAGTTGGGGTCAAATGAGAAGTGACACTACCTTGGGAAAACTCAGATTCATCTTGAGATAAAGAAATTCCCTGTAACTTATGAATTAAAGTTTGTAACTTAGGGGGATTTGAAGAGAAATGGTTTGGATTGTTTGGGATTTTAGTAATGTGCTCTGTATTTTTCTTTTCAAATTATGGTTCAGTGATGGAAGATTTGGAATGCGAATGAGAAGTTGAGGGTAATGGTGAGGGAGGTTTACTCTTAGAATGGCATGAAGATGTAGATTTACTCACTATTCATAGTTAGGCCCTCCTTCTAGTGCCAAATATGTTGAAGGCTTGAAAATTGGGTCTACAACAAGGGGGATAACCACCCGGTCCAGACCTTAAAGCAGCTCCTTTTTCGTTTGGAATAGTGGCTTCGACTGGGGATGATGGGACCAGTTTCCCAATCTTCTTATGATGGGAGTACTAACGGGATGATGTTTTCTTTTTTGGGTTTATGGGGTGAATGCTTGTTCTAAATCTAGTCTATCTTCTAACTATCATATGCAATCTATTCTAATGAAAGAAAACATCTAACTTTAAACTGTCCTGGGAGTAACGTTTCACTTATGCGATCTAAAATAATTTCTAACAGTAATCGATAATATAAATCATTCAATCACTACGAGAAAAGAATCCATTAAAAATTATTTTTTCATATAAAAAGTTAGCCAAAACAATTATGAGAAACATATCGCATAAGAGTTATTCATATACTTAGCATAAAATGTAAGTTATCGCCATACAGAAGTGTAATAATGACAACTAAGCATTCAGACTTTCATATATCAATAACTGAAAATAATTTATCACTTGGCACATAAGTAAAAAAGTATTAGGAGATAAAAATACCATTGGTAATAAGTTCTACTCATGAGCTGCAACAATATAGATTTATCTTCAAATCACTCAACATACGATAAGAGTACAAAAGTGCATTTCAGTAGCAGACATCAAACTCATATAAAAATAGTTCTTGTTCCATTCATTTTATCAAAACCTCTTTAGTGAGGGGCAAACTGCATTTTCTGAAGAATTGGTTTTGATAAAACTCTGGACCCCTCTCCAAATGCAATGAGAGGGGATAAATACTACTCTATGAAATCTAAAAATAATTATTACAAAAATAGATGAGGAGGTTTAAACGACCGGCCTCATTTTAAGCAAAAATGAACTAAAAATAAAACTAAACTATATCTATGATAAATCTTGCATCTGCTCTTTTAAAATGCAAATATCCAGAATCGGTTTCAAAAGCATCGATTGGTCGACTTCAGCTTTTAATTGTCGTGCAAATACGGTGTTGGCAAGAGCTGACACTATCTTCTCGACAGAGGTTATGAGGCATTTCAGGGTCATCCATTAGCCATGTGGCTTTACCAGGTACTACCAGTATGGATCCCAGTTTAACGTGTTTACTTGTTTAATCAACTCTGCCTTTTCTTTTGCTGTTTGTTTCCACTTTGTTTGAAGCTGTTGTGCCTTTAGAAGAAAGCCTGGGGTAGTCTCTGATATCAAATTGGCCTTGTGCAGATTTTCATTTATGCACTCAATGACACTGTTTGCTGCTATCGCTGCTTCTTCCATCGCTTGTTCTGCTTCTTTAAGATGGGAATCCTATTTTGCAAATAAAATTTCCTTGTGTGATTTATCGATTCTAGGCAATTCCGCTCTTTTCCCTTCTTCTGATCTCTACTAGTTCAAGAAGTCTGAAATTCTTCCTGTTGCAAGAGCTTGGAATTAAGAGCGAGTGCTTATGTGATAAAATCCCCAATCTTAGGATCATTCTTATGCAGTTCTATCATAGCTTGTAACTGTTCTTCTTTATTGGCCAACCTGCTTTAATGATCCAATTGCATCTGCTGGAAGTCCTGCTGGAGTTTTGCCAATTGTATCTCTACTTCTTGGCTGATGCTGAGTTGTTGTAGTTGTTGTTCTAAAAACAAAATCCTGTCCTCTTTCTCTTTTAGTAGCATTTGAACTTCTGTTGCTTTATCTATTTTTGCCAAAGCGTATGCTCCTACGATATGAGAGAGCCTAGTTAGATTTTCCGATGGGTCTATAGTTGGGTCCTTCCAAAGAACATCCAGAGGTTCATCCTCTGAAGCGAGCACGACATCTATTTTTCATTTCTTCCTTTGTCTCCTGACAACAACCTTATGTTGAGGGTTATAAAATACGTCTAGAGGAGGAATCTCTTCTATCTTTAGTACAATTTTAGATGACGGAGCAACATGAATATGCTCTATTTCCTGAGTATTGATAGTCCCTTCTACCACCATTTCTGTGGCTGTCTCTCTTGGGTTTGTCAGTGGCTCTGCGCTCCGTTCCTCAGTGTTGATTAACTTATTAAAATTCTCCCATTCCCCTTCTAGATCCACTACAAGTGGTTTTGTTGGCTTTGTAAGGGGAGTGGTAATTTTAGCTTGTTTTGGGGACAAAACCTGCTGGTCAGGCTTCTCTGTAGATTGAGTTGTGTCTCTAATTGACCCTTAACTTCTGTTGTGTTCACTCTTGGACTGATCATCAGAATTTTCAACTGATTCTTTTTCGGAATTTGATTTAGACTCCTCTTCTTTTGAACTACCACTTATGCTAACACTGGGAGTAGGCTCCCTTATTGGTTCAATGAGTAATTGGTCCAACGGGACCTTCGTTAACCTCTGCTTTCTATAATTGTCAAACTTTTGGAGTTTTTCTTGGTTAAACTGAATTCATGCCATATGTAGAACCTCTCTGAAAGTGTTTTTCTGTAGAAATACATCATTAAAGGGATCTTCTTCATGGGTAAACACTTTTATTTTAATCGTTGTAGTAAAATTACTTACAACACTAAAGGGATCATACTGCCTCCCCGGGAACTTTGGTAGTTGTAAACATAGCATATTATCAACCTCTTTAAAAGTGTGACCTAAGTCAAATAATGCAAAATCTCTGCATACTATAGGAAATTGAGGCCAAATGGCCTTCTTAGAATCTTTCAGTACTTTTCTCATTCCCCCAACACCACAGGCCTGGTAGGCTATTTCCTTGGCCATTAGTTTGTCGGGGACATAAAAAGCAAGTAGATGGGGTGAAGAAATGCTTCCAAACACCCTGATGTATGTGAACAACTCCTCCCAAAACCACCTTCCCACAGGGAGAATGTCAACTTCAGCTTCTGGGGAAAATCTTGGAGTGTCTTTATTGTAGAGCATTTTATGAATAGGGAGTATAACTCCATGACAAATCTTGTAGAAATGTGGGATGAAACTGAATTCCCACAATTCTTTGTGATAAACCTTAATGGGAAGAGGATTTTGCATTGTCCACTTCCAACCCATGATAGGAAAATCAGAGACAAAACAAATGGCGTCCATGACGTAGGCATTCAAAAAGAATGGGGGGTAAATCCTTGAAGTAAAACTTCTTTTAGTTCAATATCCTAAAATAGTAGAGGCTAAATTATCTGATAAAATTTGGGCCCAATCCATTATGGTGGCATTGGTAGCCGCATCCAATAGAGGTAACCACTATGATGAAAACTTATTGATGTCTGGTATCCCAAACAATCTACACAACATTGCAGCGGAAAAATAATAAGGAGAAGAAAGAGAGCCAGTGGCGTACATACCATTTTTATCCTTCTTCAATATTTCCTCGTTGTTTGACCAGTGCTTTGTGCAATCTTCCAAGTCTTCGTTCTCCTTGGAAAACTTTTCTACAAACTTCTTGTTGTAGCTAGCCTGGGGTTCTAGCAAGTGATACATGCGTCTCAAATTGCTTGGGGTAAATGACCCCATGACTTGTTGATTGGATATATTGAACTATATATCAGATATATCTGCGTGATCTATAACCCATTTCACCATATTAGTGTAGGGGAGTATCTTCAGCCTCCCAGCAATACGGTGTAGAAACGAGAATGCAAGTTCATTTAGGGATGCTTCAGAAGAGCCACGTCCATCTGCTGTAACTGTAACCTTCATAATCCTCGGGTTTTCCTCTTATAACAATTGGTACATGGCTTCCCAGGTAGATATCTCTGCGTCCCTAGTATAAGTGGTGTCTGTGAATAATGGAGTCATTTCTGTTTTCTTAGATGCGGGTGCCTTGCATTTCTTCCCCATTTCGTCGTGTATTATGTTCTGCGTACTCTTCCTGAAAATTGCAAGCAGAGAGTGAGGATATGATCAAGATACTAGTGAATACAGGAAATATCAATTGAAAGACAAAAATAAGGTGACGGGAAAGATTTAATTCTTAAATCATATTAAAGATATCACCTTGTGTCAAATGGTCCTTTACCCTGATCCGAATCGTTTTTTAATAAATGACCACTAATGGACAGTTAAGTTAAAATTTAATGTTCATAACTTTGCATCGAACAACGAAAAGTACTGCTATACAACTCTGAGCCCTTAGATCTGCGATAAAAGCGATTTTGTGATTTTCTTCATAATATCGCAAAACCTATTATCGTTAAAAACCATTGTTTCGTCGAGCAGCTGTGATATGCGATTTGCGAGAGGCTATCACATTTCATGATATTTCGGTGTTTTATATAAAGTAGCGTTGCGAAATTTGGAATTTGCAATGCGATGAGGTTGTAAAACTTTGTGATCTCGCATTCTCGCGAATCGCATTTTCAAGGAGTTACTTTTATAAGAGATGCCCACTGTGATCTTTTGCGATGTGATAATATCGTTTTAAAAGTGGGTTTTTCAAAGCTTCTCTTAATATTCGAGATTTCCGCTTATAAAGATTTTCTTAGGTCTTATGGTCATATAACATTTTTTATAAGGAAACACATAGTTTGTGATGTTTTATGCGCTTGGAGTATGAAAAGGTAAATTTACATGTTTTAGCAAGTTCCACTTTGATATCTTGTTTTATTCTAAAAATAAAAAGGCAACATTAAATGCTAAGATTTGATTTTTTGGAAGGATCCCCATTTATTAATGTTATTGCTAACAATAATAAAAAGGGGGCGTTGTTGATGGTCACAAAGGGGTCCTCCTTCGCTTTTCCTTCAAACTTTGGACAATCGCTCAGAATATCGGAAGGAACTGGAGGCCAGTATGTTGAATGAAGAATCAGATCATTCGTGAGTCTAGACACATCTAGCAATTCTAATGTTGCCATGAACGGAAATTAGGTATTGAAAGGCATTTGAGGTCAATAAGGGGGTCCAACAGGCGAGACCCATCCCTGTTGGTAAGGATTTTGTCCCTAAAGTGGAGGGTTCTGTCCATAAGGCATTTGATTTTACCCCCAATGTAGGTTATCTTGCCCGTAGGGATGATTCTGACCTTGAAATCCTTGAAATTGTCTGGCCAGAGGTTGCTAATAAGAAACATACTGTTAAAAGGCTGTTGAGCCTGCTAGCCTTGGACATATGGATTTTGCACTGGATGTCCCTAAGCATAAGGATTTTGGACTTGCTTCCCCTAGAAAAACGGGTATTGGACCTACTGCCCTTGGACGTAAGGATTTTGCGCTTGCTATCCTTGGACATAAGGATTTTGGACTTGCTGTCCTTAGACAAAAGGAGGCTAAACCTGTTGCCCTTGGACATAAGGATTCTGTGCTTGCTTCTGCAGGACTTGTCCCTGGCCCTACCCTTGCAAGGGTTGACCCTATTGATATGAGTATAAGGGTTGTTGTTACCCGGGTTGACCTTGTGGCTATAAGGGTTGACTTGCGGCTATAAAGGTTATCCCTGCGGCAACAGAGGTTGACTTTGTGAAGGCATGGGCTGGGATGATTACGATACATACTGCATTTGCGGCTGGATGGTTTTCCACAACTGTTGCGAGGGTTTCCCCTACAGTTTTTGTAGTTGTCCTTGCTGCGACATGCTTTGGCCTTGCTGCTTCATGAATGGCCCCTGCTGCAACGAAGGTTTCCCTTGCTGTTGTAGGAGTTGTCCTTGTTGTTGTAAAGGTGCTTGAACAATTCCTAGAATGACAGCTTGAAAGTTCCCGAACTATGTCTGGCCATACCCACCAGGCACGGTAGATGGACTGGGTTGGACATAGGGTCTGAGCTGAGGGATGTATGACAGATTAGCCATCACTTGTGAACCATATGGAACATAAGGAGGTTGGTACTAACCTTGAGCCATATTAGGCTGCTGGTATGGACATAACTTGACCCAAATGAACCAACATTAGGTTGTTGGTATTGGACATGACTTGACCCAGATAGACCAACATTAGGCTATTGGTATTGGAAATTACTTGATCCAACAGGACCAACAGGATTTGAAATGGCACTCGAAGAGGGTTGGTTCATCCCAACCACGTGAGGTTGTGAGCCACTCACATTGGTTGTGTTAGACATCATAGAAATATTCAGAGTCTAACCCCCAGGTGGTGGAACAACCTTTCCACTTACTGGAGGGATTGAGGAGCTAACATCGACATGACTCGAGATCATCGGTTGAACCGGACGGGTCGCTTGGACCAACGAAACAAGAGGATTGGGAATGATGGGTTGCATGGGGACTGAAGTGACTACATACATCACCATTTGTTGGGTGGTTGGGTTTTGAATGAATGAACTATGGTAAGCATAACACCAGATGCCCAAATAGGGTTGTGTTACAATCATGAGGCATTAGGCGTGCCTGAAACCAACTGAGCTAAAGTCATGTAATTACGCCGTAACTCAGGATGAACACTAGTTGGAATGCTTCCTGTGTAAGGGAAACCTTCAAGAGGGAAAGGATATTCCTCCTCCTCGACTGTGTGTGGAGTGGAAACCTCCGAGTGACCCGGGGATGAGACTGGGATTTCCCCTTCTAATTCCATGGGTGAAAACAGATGACGACGGACTACCAAAGATGTTCAAGGGGATAATTCCAAAGGAATACTCGGTTTATCGTACGGACTATAAAGACGCTGTGGTGATATCACAACAAGATCGAATGAAGGATTCAGAGGATAAAAACCAGTCTAAGCTAACCTTCAGAAGTTGGCGGACTCTCAGGAGTCTGGATAGGGTTATCGAGAGATTCTAAGCCAACCTAAAAAAGTGGCCCAGCCTTTGAAGGGGGAGGAGGAGATGACAAAGGTTGAATACTCAGAAAAATTCCAAGCTCAACACCTTGGTCCTCAAGCGACTGTGGCAATTAAGGAAAAGGATCGTTAGACAATATTTCAGAGAGAGGAGAGGAAGAGGAACTAGGTGAACCAGTTGATTCAACCACAATGATCTTGTCTCAAATAAAGAAAAGAGAGATCGATTTCAAGGTCTTTAAAATGTATTTACAGGTATACTCATGATGTGGTCTAAAAAAGACTAATAAGGATGTTATAAGATCATGGGAAACAAATTTTTTTAAGACGCAAAAACAAACTGGTGCCCTTTCATCTTTTAAGACTCAAGAAAGAAGCAAAGGTGACTCTATCACTTTTGGTTTGAAACGAGCATGAAAGGGCAAGTGCTCAGGTGATATTTTATATTTAGGGATTCAAAAAGATCAAAATGACTACTTAGGATGATCTAGGTAAAAAGGATTACCAGGTAACTGTGAACTGCAGAATACCTCCCAGAGAAGTCTTTGTTTTCAGGCCTTATCGATGCGACTCAAAAACACCTATATGCAGCTAAATGAGACATGACCCCTTTCAATTCGATGAATTGTCCACACTAATGAGAGTAGAAACCATACTCAAATGCAACAAAACAAACAATTGAAAGCAAAATGATTTTTCACTATTTCCTCTTTTGAAAAAAAAATGATGATAAACTCTTTCCAATTCCTAACTTTCCTATCAAATTCACTTCAAGTAGCCCTTTCACTAATAAACAGAATTCATTTATTTTACAATGCAAGTGATGATGCAACTCTAGCCTTCAATGATGCTAACTAATGTAACATATTGGTGCAACATTGTGATACAGGAAAGTGTTCCCTTTGCGGACAGAGGTGTTGAGGCGGTAAATCCCCTCTGCGGACAGAGGCGATCCCACTAGCCCGACAGGGGTCTAGCAACAATCATACACGCTGCATGCAAGTTCCTAATTGCATAATTTAAAGGTTGATCAGAAAGACCTACCTGGAATCCAACGCTTATTTGTCGTGGAAGAAACGTCGCTCCTGTCCTTTAGCTTTGGCCGGTCACTATCCTTACGTCCCACGCATGGACACCTGCACAAACAAAGAACAATCCCAAACAAGCGTGAAATCCAATATCATACAATTATATATCAATCAAGCAGGATATAACTCAAATATTATCAGAAGAATATGTGAGTGGAACCATAATAACAGTCGTTCATTATTCAATAGAAGAAGAGAAGAATTACAACCAATAAAGGCTTGACGCTGCAAATCT
>APFE031581554.1:0-13323 GCA_000404065.3 Pinus taeda
TTATTTATAATTAAACTAACCCTTTCTATTTTATTTTTATAGATAAGAAAAGGAATTAATATTAACAAGAATGGTAATTAGTAATAAATAATTTAATTTACTTTTTAACCATTCTTGATTATTTTCGTATTTATTTATATAATTTTAATCCTATTATAATATTTATATATGTATTTAATTATTTAATTTTGAATAAATAATTATTAAAAATAGAAACTAACCATTTACTTATTCTTACCTAGTTTATCTTAGTTCTATAAATATAATAACAAATATTAATAATAGTAATAATTGTAAGAATAATAATAATATTAATTAATTTTATAAAAATTTGACCTGGGCCTCAAGTAAAAAGTTAGCCGTTTATTTTGTTAGTCGTTGGAGTCTCTGCTCAGACTATTTAACTTGCTGGACTGGATCTGTTTCTTCAACTTGTCCTGACGATGAACCACACTAGTTGGTTCGAAACGTGTAGACAAATGTCTTTCTATATGTGTGTAGACAAATGTCTTTCTATATGTGATTTACGTCGAAATTCTTCTTATAACTATGATGGATCACAGAAGCCTCAATTCTACAATTTTAATATTCAACACAATTATGGATTACAATATTTTTAGGGGTTCTAATATCATGTTAATGTTTTGTTTGTAATGAGGAATAGTGTGGTCAAAGTTCCTTCTTCGTCCAATTAGTTTCTTATAAGGAAGCAACACAATCAAAGGTTCATCCTTCAACAACTATGTCCCCTATCATCTTAGATTCATATGTTATTAAGAAACTAAATGAGATACCAGATTTGGATGTCAAACATTTAGAGGTAAATGATATATTTTCAACCCTTAAAAATATTACAATATTGTGTTGGTTTAAAGGGTTTTGGCACTACTTGAGTGATCTACAACAATAGATATTCTCTAATTGGACCAAAAATTGTCATATTCCTCTTTATAGGTTAGTTTTATACCATTAAGGAATACCAAAACAAAATGAGGAATCTTAGTAGTGGGGAAGCGTAGGGCTCTTTATTACCTCATGGAAATCATATTTTGACCCTTCTACTATGGTTGTATCCAAAATATTAGTTTGGGCAAGGTTTCTAAATATGCTTCTTCCTTTTTTTCATCCTTTAGTCTTTGAAAATATTTAAAATGATTTGAACATGTTTTTAAATTATGATCTTACACAAACTCAATAGGAATTTTTCACATATGCTAGTAACTGTGTGGAGATTTACCATAGTAAAAGTCTATCAAATAGGATGCCATTAAAACATGGAAAATGTATTTAATGGATTTAGGTATTGGATTACAAAACTACAATGTTATGGTGTAGCGTATGTCATCAAACAAATCATCTATAGAAATATTTTCACTTAAAAGGCCATCCTTAGAGGAAAAACAGACATTCCTCTTGATCTAAAAATTAATAGCCATATGTGGTCCCTTTTTTGGATGATGAAGATAAAGAGGGTGCATTTAATCCTCGCCTGTCAAATGTAGAGAATGATACTAATCAAGGAAGATAGGTAAAGAAGGAAGATATAAAATAGACTTCATATGTTTACAATGAAGTAATTAAACTAGGTGATCCTCCGTCAATGTGAGATCATTGTAAATGATGGTTGAGTGGGATTAATGGGGGAGATCACATGAATATGATACTTCTAAGAAATTCTTATGTGTCGTGCTTTAAGGGGATGGATAGAGTTTTTAAAAAAGAAAAACAGATGGATTGAGGTGAATTTCATGTAATGGCCTTTTCTCTTTATGTATAAATACTTTTTTCTTTGAAATGTAGTTAGTGGTTAATATTGAATGTTTTCTCAACATATTTATTTAATGTATCATATGCACTTGAAAAATGTGATTCCCATTCTTTTCATGAATAGGAAATATGATTTTATCCTTGGAAAAAAAGAATAACCATGATAATCAAAGTATTATTTATTTTATTTTTTTATTTTTTTATCTCAATCTCAAAACTTAACATTTCTACATTTTTTTTATGAAGACCATAATAATATTTCCAACCATTGGTGATTCTCTCCTTGACATTTTGGTTCCAACTGAAATCATACCTTAGCACTAGAAAGAATACACTTTTTTCAAATTAGTTATCAAAATAAAAAATCAAAGCAAATTTTATTTTCTTAGATTAGTTATCATCATTTTGATTTCTGAATATTAATTATAAGCTCAAAGATTTGAATAATTATTGAACACTAAGTTTCTTGTGAAGATAATGATCTAGTAATTTTTTTATAAGGAGAACAATCTCATCAAAATATTATAAGAAAAGAAGACAAGTTCAAAAACGTTAATACCAATGCATCCCTCATGTTCTAATTGTTGTTCACTTTTTTTTATATCAAAACCAAAACATATGGGAAAAGAAAATGTTTATGCTTGACACCAATATTACTATTAATATTAAGTGACCACCCATTATTACATTACATATTCAAAGAAATAACCTTTCTTAGATTGTAATCAGTACATCTCAGAGCTCATGAGGGATATCATTTTCTTATTTTCTTTCCATAACATTTTTGTAATCATAATGTTGATTTTTTTCTAAAATTAATGAAACAAAATATTCCTAATACGAGGCACCAATGTCATTCTCCTAATCTTTGAAATCTCATTTTGGTGTCTTTCTCTCTCTCTTTAACTTTATAGTAAGTGAGGTGCTTACTGCTAAAATGTAATGATGATTGATCTGGATGTCCTCAAAGACTTAAAGAGAAACATAAAGATTTTTAAGATATAGATCTTGATGGTTTCTCATAATGTTACCAAGTTCTATAGATTTTTTATGAATAATTTTGCTCGAATATAATCTTCAAGTTTTTTTTATTAAATTTAAATTTTATATTTTTTTTGGTTGAATAAGCAAGTCTGTTAATGATTACTCAATTTTAACTTTTCTCTATTCGATACATTGTTAGCCAAAAAATATGTTACGTTTTCTTTTATTAAATTATAAATCTATGTTTAGATTTTTGGTTTAAATAAATATAATTTTGTTTAATTATTAAAAAATTATAATGTGAGTCTTAATTTCATTATATTCATTAATGAAAATCTATTCCTATAATTTTATTTTCCATGTCAATTTATACATTATTAATTGGTCAAAGGAGAAGTTTGTGGATGATTTTGTTAACTTCTTGGGCCTCATTGAGACGTAAGTAACTTTGATGCCATTCTTAATTATATTTTCTCTTTTCAGATTTGAAGATGCTTAATGGATTGTTAATTATTGAAAATGTGATAAAGTTTTGGTATCAAACGACGGGGTCCAGGGTTCAATGCTAAGGCTATTTTAGCCTTTGAAATTTTCGGATAGTTGTATTTGATAATTGGGTTGGTTAAGGGTGGGGCTGTTATTTGGTCCGGGGATTTTACTTCTTTATTTGGATTACATCTCTTACAAAACCAACGCACAATTTAGCTATATTTGAAATCTTTTTTGGGTTAAGGAATTTAAGAAGATTTCAAGACTTTATGTTTTATATAATTTCTTCCAAAGACTCCATCAGGGATTTCATGTGGATTTTAAAGTACATTCGGGCCCATCACATTGAGCCTACCTTGGAACCTATGCTCTACGTACTACGTAATTACACTCATAGGATTGATTATCCACTACGATGTGATTCCAGATTTCAAGTCTTTAAAGAAGTATGTGATTAATGTGACTAAAGAAATAATAAATATAATAAAGAGTTTTGTGACATTATGATTCTCATAAGCAAGAAGCCTACATAGTAGCATAGTTCCTATAAATTGGGTGTATATTTAATTTTGTTTAGTGTGTAATATTGTACAACGTGTTTTATTGAGATTTGCATAATGACATCCAAGTAGCATATTCACTTGTGGAAAGAGAGTGATTGTCACTTTTATATATCTACCTGTATATATGTAATTATGTGTATTCATGTGAGATAGATATTTTTTTTTTAAATTATCACATTAAACTTGTATATAAAACCATCCTTATTACAATGTTTTCAACATAGTGACTATATATATCAATGAAATATTAGCTTTATTACAATGAGCATATATTGTACTGATGAAAACAAAAAACAAGTGTAGGTATTTCATGTTGAACCACTTGAATTTCCCAAGATCTGATAAATTATTATACTAGTCAACTACACATGCAATCTATGTACTCTTCATTCTTCAAGCGTCTATCATTAGCTCGAATAGTCTCAATTTCTTTTATCCAATAACCTTCTCATGGAAGCAAAGGCTTCACATATGGCTCTAAAATTGTGACTCATTCAATAAGTGGATTTTAAAAAGGTTATGTTTCTAGCTTAGCAAAAAGGAAATAAAGGGGATTTTACTTTCTTTATAGAGGTCAAGGAAGGCCCACATAGTTAAAGACGAATGGTTGGTCATTCAATGAACTAAAATTATTATGAAAAAACATATTTTTATTGATTTAGGGATTTGCACTAGAGAAAGAACCATGGATACTCATTCACGATACGAAAGACTTATCGTAGCTTAAAATGATTCTACACCCCAGGAATATGAGGAAGCTAACATTACAGGATGCCTTCCAATTTTTTTGGATGAAATTTAATGATCACATAATTATGAAATAGGTGTTAGATTACATCAGGAATAATAGTGTATACATTGCATAGAGTGAAGTTCTTGTAGGGTGAGGATAAGGAATCAAATTAAATCTTGCACTTGTAATCCATTATTGACTCTATATCACCTTAATGCCTTAACATAGCTAGTTAACATGTAGAAGTGGTGATGAAACATGGTAACTGAAGTTACATGGTACTGACACTTTGCCATAACTAGCTAGCAAATAGAAGTAATAACTAAATTTTAGTGTCCATGGAATTGACTGACCTATTAAAAAAATGCTCATGAATGCAAAAGAAATGGTGTCAATGGATCTAAAATGTTGACAGATGTAGTCTATAGTCCCTCGTCCTAGTTTTTGTTTTGCGCCTAAACAATGTTATTTTCTATCATTGTTGTGGAGTGCCCTTTCCTTATATTAGAGCAATGCAATGATGTTGTTTTAGTCTAATTAGTCTATTGTTATCCAATGTTATCCATTGTTGTAAAAATGGAGAACCTCAATTACTCAATGATAGAATTAGAGAGCCCTATAAATGGTTTTTTAATAGGTTGAAAGGGGGGAGGCAATGAATGCCCAAAAGCGCATGTGGGTTTTTTTTTTTTTAGAAAGGCTCATAAGGTAGCTGGATGCTTGGCTTGGCTTGCTAATAGGATTTGGGCACTTTTTGCCTTATTAAAAATTTGTTTCATGGTGTATTCTAATTAATCATGTAAATATCCTCTTAAAAACAAGATTTACATATTTATCAAGTGCTTTCTTAAAGAATCCATTTTTTGTTAGGGTTTGACCTGTTGAGGTTTTTGAAGGGGTAGCATTACAACCAACCAAATATACATCTCCCCCCATCTCTATGCATGAATAACCTTGTTTAGTGCATATATTTATGATGGGTTTATACCATAGATTATTATCTAGCTCCCCCTCTTCCTTTTTGGGCCAATGTGCATATCATGTTGTTTCTTATTCACTATGTGGACTAAACCCTATTATTGCTTGGTTGTTTTTGGATCAAACCGAGGAAGATCAAGCTAGTTCCTAAGCGTGAGTTAGGAGGTGAAACTAATTTTTAGAAAGGATATAATGAAACGTATACAATGGTACTCATCCAAAATTCCAATGTGAAATGAAAGAGAGGTATAATGTGAATTCTTAACGCAATGTACTTGAATTTTTAAAATGTAAGGATTTTTTTACATGGGGATTTATTGATCGCCTTCTAATTGATTCTTTTACTTTTGATTACGGTTTTGATCTCCTAAATCTTGGGGCTTGGACATAACTCCATTCTCTTTGCTTATTAACCACTCACATTCTTACTATGGCCTAGAAGGTTTGCATAAGTTGCTTATGATTTTTCTGTTGAAATATGTAACCAGATTTGGTCTTCATAATGATATATGTAATCATGATTTCATGTATTTAATGAAAAGATAAAAATAAACTTATTGTTTTTGTTTTAAGGAATGTGTTTTATGCTTAAGAAAAATTTATGTTTAGGTCAAGCACCCATTGAGGGCTTATGGGGCTTGTTATTTAGTCTAAAAGTCAACTGAGTCATTGTCATGTATTGAAGTCCCATTTGGGCATGTTACATATTGTAAAAAGAATTTATTTGAGTCAAAATAGAGTCAAAAGACCCTCCAAGGCCTCTTCATGATGCAAAGATCAAGTTGGCCTGCGTGAAGGGACAAATTAGCCTAAAGATAACAATTTGTACCCCTCACAAGTGTACAAGTAAGAAGGAACTCGACTTCATTTGGAGGCACATTCAAGCAAGTTCGATCCTCTCAAGATAGAAGTTGCAAAAGGATGAAAAAGAAGGAGAAGAACTAGATCGAAGTTTTTTTGCCTCTCCCTCCCTCTCTCTCTCTCTCGTGTAGGGTTTCTACATTTGTTGGGTCGAAGAATTTTCTCAGAATAAGAATTTGTTGGATAAAATAATTTGTTGGGCAAGTCAAAGTTGCAAAAGAGTTTTCTAGGCAGGTTGAAGTTGTGGAATAATTTGTTGTGAAGATCGAAGTTCCAGAAGAGTCTGTTGGGTAGGTTGAAATTGTAGAACTTGTTGGAAGCAACATTTGACTTGGTATTGGAGGGTCTTGGTCAAGGATCATAAGTCTTTTGATTCCTCAATTGAAGTTATATAAGAAGAGAATAATTCTCATGGGTTTTCCTCTTAGTTGGAGAGGTTTTAGCCCTGGTTGATCACCTACATCTTGTGTCCTAATTTCTCATTGATTTTATTGTTTGGTAGTTGTTTAATGATAAAGAACACTAATAATAATCAAGTGTAAGAAGAAGATAATCAAGTTAAGTAAAAAATAAATCAAAAGAAGTTATCAAAATAAGGTAAATCACCTAATGTAGCTACCCATAGATTTCTCAACATGGGATCAAAGCTAAGGTGATAAGACAAGGAAAGGCAGCTTAAATAAGGACACTCAAGGGTTGAAGCACTAGAAAAGCATCTAAGAAGCATCAAGAAGTTCGATTAAGAAATCAAAAGAAGCCTAATACCTAACAAAGAAAGAAGAAGGAGAATAAAATCATCTTAGATATGTTTTTGAGCTATATTCCTCACACGTGTGAAGCTTAGGGCATCATCTTGGAGTAGAAAATTTTGAAGCATAAGCTACTCCAAGAGAGCCAAAGTTTTCGGGAAAAATAAATCTCCCTTGCAAGCCCAATTAATACTAAGGATATTCCATCTCAAGTGGAGGAGAAAGGAGACAAATCCATCCATCTTCTAGTCACATGTATGAGCTATGGTTTCTGCATAAGAAGTTGAAATTGCAGTCTTGCAATAGCAAGATGAAAATCTGAAGAAATGATGAAATCTAAAGTTGTAAGTTTGACAAACGTGATTGGAAGGAACTAAGAAGAACTAAAAACCCTAGCTCATCCATAAAATAACTACACATTAAGCATCTAAAAGTCTCTACATTCTATATAAGTTAAAAGAAGCATAATCATCATCATCAAGAAATCAAGGTGATCTCCCTCTCATTCAAGGATCACTTTTGAAGGAAGACATATTCATCAATAAGACATCTTCTATCATCAGCAAAATCAAGAAGCGATCAAGTTGAAGATATTAACATCACGAAGAATCTTAACTTGATAAGTAAGTATCTTTATATCTATATTTGAATCTATCAAAATGACTTCATTTTGCAAGGAGAGCAACAAATTGTTTGGGTCGTCAAACTTTCTTGCATGGAAGAAGAGGATAGATTTGATCCTCATAAAAAATGAAGTCATTGACAATGTTAAGGGTTATGTCAATAAACCTCCAAAGGAATAAGGAATAACCTCATACTTCATGAGGGCCTTAGAAATACAATACCAACTGTAAGAGTTGGGGAAATGACGAGAAATGACCATTGTGGTACTATATACACTACCTGATGGATGGGAGAACTTTATGTCAAGCATTTTTAGAAAGAAGGAAGCCACCTCATTCACTGAAATTTGGTCATTATGTAAAATTAAAATAAATTAGGTTAAAAGAAAAAAAAAATATTTGGGACCAGGTGAATAATTTCAAGCATTTCTTGCCATGTCTAAAAGAAAAGGGAAGATTTGAAAAAAAATGGTCCTCAAAAAAAGAAGAAGGATATTTCAAAGATCCAATGTTATGGTTTTCATGAATATGGGAATAACAAGAAATATTGTTTGAAATTCAAGATGGAAAACAAGAGGAAAGAAATAATAAAGCTCATATCACCAAAAAAGTGGAAGAACCTTATGAGAAGAAATCGAAAGGGATAGATCTTCACTATTAGGGTTCCTCCAGTACATAGAAATGAGACATATGAGGTGAAAATACCTCTACCATGGAAATCAAGATGAGAATCATTATGACTAAATGCATCCTAGTAGAATACGACATCATATTAGAAGCATACCATTAAGACATGATCTCATTAGAAAATCTTGAAATGATAGTTAATGTAGAAGTCTACATGATTGTGGTAGTCATCATAAAAAGGAAGTAGCTCTTGGTAACCTCATTGAAAGCGTAATTAGTACTTATGGGAAAATAAAAGTCATATAGTGTAGAAAGAACTCATCATGTATCATCATCATTAGGAAGGACCATTTGCGGGATGATGATAATCAAGATCCTCCGTTGGGATCTTCATTGGAAGGTTCATCTCTCTTGGAAGAAGCAAGTGTCTCATTGAGAATTAAATCTTGTATGGGATTAATGGGATGATGGTATGATGAACAAAGAGTATATTAGGTCGATATGGTTGAATTACTTTCAAACAAAGAAGTTGTCGAAGGAACTCTAGATGATCAAAAAGAAGAAATGAGGTATGTATGCATGTATTTCGAGTCATGTCATCATATAGTTGCAAATAGAATGGATTAATTTTCTACCTCATGAGCATGATCAAATAAAAGGGATATATTTTGTTGGAAAAGGTGCATGAAGGCATGGTTCACATTTTGACTAGATGAAATCAACATAATATGTACTCATATGGAATATGAGGTGGTTGACAAAGATGAAGGAACTACATATGGATGTTCCTGAGGAGTAATATGTGAAGAAAGAAATAAAAGATTGGGAAAGTTATAACTAAGGTCACAAGGAATAAACATCCAATAAATCCAGTGTGACATCTCCATGGGAAATGTATGAATACCTTGATAAAGTTTGAAAAGGAAGAAAACCCTTGACATTGAAATTCTTGGAGATGTGTTTATGAATATGCAGGATTTTGATGTCTCTAGCAAGATATGTCATGATGAAATGCCATCACAAAAGGTAATTTTGATTTGATGTTCATTTTTTGTTTTTAAATAACATCTGAATGGGTTAATGCAAGGCTACCGAAAAAAGAGTTTTGGATGTCACCTACAACTATCACTCATGTGGTGGGATAGAATATCCTAATGGAAACATGATGTGGAAGAGGTAGTTGTATGAAAGAAAGCGAGATGTGGACTGGAAAATCACTTTCCGATAAGGGGAATGATGACATGACTGACTTCAAGAAAGTGATGGATTGCCAATTCTCTACAAGATGAAGGATCCTTAATAATGAAGATAAAATTCATGACATCAAAAGAATGAGCTCAACAAGCAGTAAAATTCCCTTTATCTCCACTAAAGAAGAAATATGTTTTTGGAAACAAGTCCTTAGTTAACAAGGAGCTTGGAAGCAAGTCCCTAGTTAAGAGGGATCTTGGAACCAAGTGCCTAGTTAAGAGGAAGCTTGGACAAGTCCCTATATAAGATGGATCTTAGGTACATTTTATTTTACAAGAATGGGTACATTCTTTTATAGGAATGAGTATATCCTCCCTACTTGAGAGGGAGAGATAGAAACATCATTATTTTCTTCACTTTGGGAAGAAAGAATGGAGGATTGGGTAAGCATATGGCATCTGATACTCTTTGAGGATGTGGTAGGGCATCTAAGATAAGAGTAGTTGCAGAGAACCAATATTCTTTGAGGACTAGGATTTCGAGATAAGAATAGTCCTAGAATGACATACCTTGTGAACACTTAGGTGGGGCATGTTCCTTGAGAAACAGTGATGAAGATGTTTATAAATCATTGGTCTCACCAGCATTGTGATCTGATCTTGTGGAGAGATATAGTTGTTAGTCAAGGCCTTGATATGTGACAATGTTGGATGATATGATAATATGTAGACGGGTTACCAATATGACTCTTCTTATGACAATTATTCAGATTGAGAATGTCCAAGTACCTTGCATCGATTATGAATATCTCCCTAGTTAAGAGGGAGTGTTGAAATATGTAACTGGTCAATTCTTTACAATGACATATGTAATCGAGATTTTATGTATTTAATGAAAAGAGAAAAATAAATTTTATATTGTTGTTCTTGAGGCATGGGTTTCATTTTGAAGAGAAACTTATTTTTTGGTCAAGCGTCGATTGAGTGCTTCTAGGGTTTGTTATTTAGTATACAAGTTAATTGAGTCGTTATCATATATTAGGGACCAATTTGGGCATGTTACACATTGTAAAAATAATTTATTTGAGTTAAAATAAAGTCAAAAGACGCTTCAATACCTTGTCATGATACAAAGATCAAGTTGGCCTACATGAAGGGACAAGTCAACGTAAAGATAGAAATTTGTACCCATCACAAGCCTATAAATAAGAAGGAACTTGACTTCATTTGGAGACTCATTCAATCAAGTTCAATGTTCTCAAGATAGAAGTTGGAAAAGTATGAAAAAGAAGGAGAAGAACTAGATCAAAGTTTTTGGGCCTCTCTCTCTCTCTCTCTCTCTCATGTTAGGGTTTCTACATTTGCTGGGCAAATGAATTTGTTGGGCGAAAGAATTCGTTGGGTAGAAGAATTTTTTGGGCAAAAGAATTTGCTGGGGAGAATTATTTTCTAGGAAAAATATTTTTCTAGACAGAATAATTTGCTAGGTAGGTCGAAGTTGTAGAAGAGTTTGCTGGGCAGGTGAAAGTTGGAGAAGAATTTGCTAGGAAGATCAAAGTTCTATAGGAATCTGTTCAGTATTTCGAAATTCTAAAAGTTTTTGGAAGAATGGTTTGACTTGGACTTGGAGGTTCGTGGTCAAGGGTCATATGTATTGGAATTCATCAATTGAGGTTCTATAAGAAGAGAAGAATTCTTGTTGGTTTTCCTCTCAGTTGGAGAGGTTTTGGCCCCGACTGATCGCCTACATCTTGTGTCCTATTATCTCATTTATTTTATTATTTGGTAGTTTTTTTATGATAAATAACACTAATAATAATCAAGTGTAATAAAAATCTAATCAATTTAAGTAAAAAATACATCACAAGCAGTTATCAAAGTAAGAGAAGTCACTTAATCTAGTTGCCCCTATATTTCTCAACATTTTCAACCATCGCTAGTCTATCCCTTTATTAGAATTTTCAAGAGAGCAATAATAAAGTCATCCCTTAATAACATTTTCAATCAACCTTTTTTGTTTCTCTTATTAACCATTTTTATGTACCCTTAAGGACTAGAATGTCTCTATTATGTAAAATCATTCTTACATCAAACTATTATGTCAGAATCTTCCAAAATGAACAACACCATGAGGTTTCCTCTCTACCTACATTAAATATTTTGCAATTGCTATTAGTATAATCATTTTAGAATTTGAATAAGAAAGTGATTATTTTCTACGTTTGAATTCTTTGAGCAAGGTTTGTTCCTAAAATTGAGAAGTTTTTTCTAAATAATCATTGGAATCTAGATTTAGTGGGCAATAATTGCAAACATTTGGACGTGGTTGTTTAAATATCTAGTATGTCAAGGTATTCCAAAGTAAACCATACTTATGAGTTTTTCTCTCTACCTACATAACATATTTTTCAATTACTATTATTAGCATTTTGTTATATTTTGAATAAGCACGTGATTGTTTGTTGCATTTGCCTTCTCTAAGCAGGATGTGTTCCTAAAATTGACAAGCTTGTTCTAAATAATCATTGTAACTTGGATTTTGGGGAGTAATTGAAAATATATGGAAATGCTTGTTTAGATAGGAGGATATCATTCCAAGTCTTAATAATATGAAATCCCTAGTCCCTCGACTCATCATTTCATAGATTTTTTAGAGACTCTAAAAATATGCCATGTTTTGTTTATGAAATATATTTTATTTTCCAATTAATTATTCTTTTTCATTGGGTTTTACTCCAATTTTATCAAATTTATTAACATTTATGTCACCATTTTTTATATTTACATTCTGATGCAAGTTTTTCTACAAGATGATTGTTGTATTATGTAGTCTAGGCTGGCCAAAAGGCCATATGCTTGTGCAAGTTATCGATGCTTTGGATGATGCGAATTTATGATTATAGAAGAATTCAAAAAATGGAAATAAAAAGGTGTTCATATTACTTTATCGACATGAAGTAGTGTGCTCTGGCTATAAGGATGGAAATCTTAAATTAGCAATGAAATTTGACTATTTGAAGGATTGTGATTTTGTTACAATCTTTGATGTGTACTTTTGGCATGACCCTGATTTATAGAAAAGAATAGTTCCATATTTTAAGGTTTGATAGAAAAATATTATAAATTTTTATCTATGTTTTTATAGAGGGACTTTTTCCTCAACATTTTAATTACCTTATTTCTTGTCTTTGACTGTAATTTACCCTCCTATTAAAACTTTGTTTTGTAGGACAATGATGAGGTAGCCTTGGTGCAAGAAAGATGGTCCTTGTCAACAAAGATGAAAATTTATTAACAAGATTACAAAATATCAATATATCTTTCCACAATGAGTTGGAGAAGCAGTTCAATGATGTCTCATATCCAAAAACATTGTTAAATGTTAATATTTATGTTAATCAATAATGCAATATGAGATATAAAACAAAGTTTCAAAGAATGTGTTTGAATACAAATAAAATTTTTTATCATAAAATCGATACACTCAAGTATTTTTGAATGGAAAATAGTTCTTATAGTTCAATTTGTAAATATCATAACTAATATGTACAATGAGAACTTTGTAAAAGGAAATAAATAACATAGAATTAGCAAAATGAAGCTCAATAAGATCATAATTCTAATACAAAGAGTTATTTCACTATAGGAAAAAAGGGTGTGTCGGAAACATAATTGATTAATTATTCCATCAAATGAAATCTATACAGATATGAAGATATGCCAATATTTTAGTATTAAGAGATATGTCTAATATGTAAA
>APFE031581555.1:1855-42320 GCA_000404065.3 Pinus taeda
CCCCAACCATTTACCCCAACGTTGGTTTCCCAAACTTTCATGGATCAGATCTTCAAATTGCATGGCATGCCCACTTCTATTGTGTCCGACCGCGACCCAATCTTCACCAGTAATTTTTGGCAGGAACTCTTCAGAATACAAGGCACTCAACTCAAACTCAGCACTTCATATCATCCGCAAACATATGGTCAAACCGAAGCAGTCAACAAATGTCTAGAAACCTACCTTAGGTGTTTCACTTCAGAAAAGCAACACCTTTGGGTACAGTAGTTACCTCTGGCGGAATGGTGGTATAACACCAACTATCATGCCACCACCAAAATGACTCCCTATGAAGTAGTCTATGGTCAACTTCGGCCTTCCCTTACTTCTTATCTCACGGGGTGCTCCAAAGTACAAGCCGTGGATCAACTCCTACAACACCGCGCAACCATGCTCGCCCATCTGCGCGAGAATCTTCATCAAGCTCAAAACCGTATGAAGCAACAGGCTAACCAACATCGCTCAGAGCGCCAATTTCAAGAAGGGGATCAGGTCTTTTTGAGGCTGCAACCCTATAAGCAAACATCACTCAAAGACAAGGGTTGTCAAAAGCTCTCTCCAAAATTCTATGGACCATAACAAGTACTTCAGCGCATTGGAGAAGTGGCTTACAAGTTGGCTTTGCCACCTACAACAAAAATCCACCCAGTTTTCCATGTATCATGCCTCAAGAAAGTGATTGGGAACAATTGCCGAGTTCAAACCAGTCTACCGGAATTGGACGAGGAAGGGTCAATCTGGCTTCAACGGGAACAGGTTCTAGACACACGAGACAAGCACCTGCGCGGCCGCATGATTAAAGAGGTCCTCGTCAAATGGAAAGACACCTCTTCGGAAGATGCAACTTGGGAACCAACCACTATTCTTCAGCAGTTTCCGCAGCTTCAGCCTTGAGGACAAGGTTAGTCTTAAGGGGGAGGGCATGTTAGGGTCCCACCCTAACCCCCTTATTCATGTCATGGGATCACGTCATATTCAAGAGTCAATAAAGCCCATATTAATATTTGTAAGTGGTTATCCCGCAATTAATGAAGGGACCACAGTTAGTTACAAATGGGCAGTAGTAGTAAATAAAGGGTCCATGGGCGGTAGTATTAGATAGATGGTATTAATAAAACCCACGGTATTGACCCGTGGTATTACATGTATGAGTCATATATAAAGGATAGAGACTCCCTGCAAGGAGTATCGTGTCTTGTTTTGTAATCGAGCTCTGCTCTATTGGAGGTTGCCCCTCGAAGAGGCCTGTGAACATTTCTCTCTAAGTAATAAAATCATTGCTATTCTGTGTTCTGGGTATATTTTCTTCGCATATTCTGTGTTCTGGGTATTTTTCTCGCATATTCTCTGTTCGGTATTGCTTTGCAGGTTAAGAAGCATAACAAACAATATGGGGCCACGGTGAAAAGTGTATATGACAGAAGAGTTAGAGACAAATTTTAATCCAGGAGACTTGGTACTGAGATAGCTTCTAGATGAGAAGACAAAGGAAATCATGAAAATTTACAACTTATGGTTTAGGCTATTTAAGATTGCAACAACAAAAGAAAATAATACATTTATTTTGCAAAATTTGGGTGGCGAATTAATAGAGTTGCTTATGAATGGAAAGTATTTAAAACATATTATTTAGTTAAAAAAAAAAAAAAAATCTCCATCATTGTATATACCAGCGAGGATTGAATTAACATTGACAAGTGTGTAATTCTCAAATGTAGCATATGAATCCATAACAAGCGGTGAAGGCACTATTCGGCAGTTCCTAACATCTTGCAGGGAGATGATATCCCCATATGGAGTTGATGTTGTAACAAATAACCTTTTTTTTATTTGTGTGCAAATTTTGGGGTTTAGTCCTCAAATTTTCAAAATAAATTTTTAAAAAAAAAACGTCAAATTAGGAGTTTTATTCTTTACGTTTTGTGAAATCATTAAATATCATATAGATCTTCGTTGGGTGTCATAGCAATATTCATAAGAGGGGGAGGGGAAACAGGGCGAGGATGCTCCGAATAAATATTGGGTGATCTATTTCCCAATGTACATGTTCGACTAGCATTGGATCTGCATCCCCCTAGCCTCATAAATTTTTGAAAAAAAAGTTAGGAGGGGGGCCTTTAGAAATCACAAATTATGTTAACATGATATCATGGTGCAATATTATTGGAAGATAAGATAGTTGGGAAGATGAATGACATGGATTATCAATAGTGCAACCGCACATCTCTATAGGATGAGTTGGTAGCTGACATAGCAACCGACTAGGTGATGACATGTTAGTGTGACAGTAGCATGAAATAAGCCGATATGATCCTCAAAAGGTTGAGAATTTAATTTCCCATCCATTCTTCAGCAAATTAAATATTTCCATGCATTGTAAGGGGATTTTAATCTAGATAAAAGGGGAAATGAGAACAAAAATCCTCATTCTTACTATTTTTCGAAAGTGAGAGGACGCCCAAAAAAGACAACATTGTGTAATTCAACTCTTCTTCAATCTCTAAGTTAAATTTTCAAGTACCAATATTCATCGGTTTACTCTAGAGAGCTTTTTTTTTGTCTCTTTTTGCTTTTTCTAAAATAAAAATGAAGATCAACTTGGTAACTGTGGAACTTCTCGTAACCCTACCCCTGAAGAGATGAGTCTTGTAAGCAGAGGCACCATTGTCTACGAGATTTTCATTTTCGAATTTGACCTATATGACCTCCATAAACAAGCATTTCATTTAAAGAGTGTTTGGAATCTTGCGTGGAGAAATTTCTATTAACGTTTTGGGCTAAGTATCACAACCCATCTTCAGGAGATCCACAGAAGAATCTTGTATTTACTTTGTTGACCAAATATGCAAAAAAATGGTGATTAATCTATAATATTAACGGTGTTATGTTGACCAAATTAAATAAAAGAGAGGCAAATAATGTAAAGTAGTTAATATAATTAATAATAATAATTAAAAAGAGTGAAGCAAATTTAATTAAACATGTAGCTAAAATTAAAGTATAATAATTAAAAGAATGTAATGAAAAATATATTAATAATAACTAAAAATAAAATATATTATAATTATAATTATAATAATAAGATAATAATATATCATAATAATAATGGGCCTAGAGTATGCCCTGAAACTGCTTCTGCTTGGCTAAGAGCTCATCTTCTTCAGACGTAAGGAAACAGGTTAACAACCCAAGACCCAAAGGCATCTGGCAGGGGTGAAAGCCAGTTCCTTTATGGACCACCAACGGGTTATTCTAGGTGGTGTGGTTTTCCTTGAATAACGGTGATGAGTCAGCCTGCATTCACGGATAACAGTCAGAGATGGTTGTCCTCACCACTAGTTTGACAATTGAATTATGATAGGTTTTCCCACCGTTGAAAAAAAAATCATAATAATAATAATTTTAATCATTATGATAATGAATATAATAATTAATTATTATAATGATTATAATAATTAATCATTATCATGATTAATAGTAATCATTATTATAATAATATTTATTAATTTAATGAAATTAGATTGTAATGTGATTAATGTAATAATGATAATTGAAAATGAAACCATATTATAATGAAAATAATAAGATAAATTAATAATAATAATTCTAATGCCTATAATATTAATCAATATAAAAAATAATATAATAATTAATGATTACAATGATTAATATTAATCATTACAATAGTAATATAAAAAATAATGTGATAAAAGAAGTAATAATTAAAATAATGTATATTATTTTAATGAATTAGAATGATGTAATTAAATTAGATTAGTAATAATGTAATTAATTTGAAGTAAATTAAGATTGATTAGTGATAATGAGGTTTATAATGGGTGACCAATATTTATTGAATTTCCATCCATCATCACGATTAAAGTTGTTAGTGTTTTTTTCTATCTCCAAGGTCTCCTTAATTTTTCTTTGGAATAGTGATTAATACAGGTGATAACTTGGGCATTCTCTAAGTATATGAGGTGCTTGGTTGCTTTTGAGTGTTAAGCTAATGCAAATTTCTTAAATCTATCATGAATGATATCAACACAATGTTCCTTAAACCTAGCCTAGACAGAGCGACCAATTTCTCCAATGTAAACTTTCCCACATCCACAAGGGATCAAATAAACACTTTTGTTTCTTTTAGGATCAGCTTGGTCTTTAGAATGGTCCAACATTTTTTGTAAGGTGTTAGGAAGAGATAAGACAACCCTAATATGATTTTTGTTAAGGATATTGACAATCTTATCGGTAGTACCCTTGATATATGGAAGCTTGATAGTTTTAATGAAATCATTCTTATTTCTTTTTTACTTATTGTTATAAAGAGAATTTTTTGTAGTAATAATTAATAAGTTTTTCATTGTACCCATGATCTTTAAATACATGTTTAATATGTTTTAGTTCATTATTTAAGTGATTATTGTCACATATTTTCTTAGCTCTAATAGCAAGGGTGCTTATTACTCCAATTTTTTGAGAGGGGTGGTGGTGAGAGTCTACTTGAATATATCTATCAGTGTGGGTTTTCTTACGATAAATTTTATGAGGTAGCCCACGATTTCTCCATTTTCCTCTAATTCCATGGTGAATTTAATGCTCTCCATTTGGTTGTTCATATGGTTCAAGAATTCTGAAAGCTTTTCTCTGCCATGAGGCCAAATGAAATGAGTGTCATCGACAAATATTTTCTAGTGAACTGGATTTAGAGGGAAAGAGCTTATGGCTTTCTCTTCAAAAGTTTCCATGAAAAATTTTGCAACCACAAATATTAATAGACTTCACAAATAGTACTAGAGATGGAGGAAGATTATCAAGAACCATTTAAAAGGAAGAAAATATAAGGAGAAGAAACAGACAGAAATATTTGTTCTGAGTGATGAAAAAAATGCATCAAGCGAGCCTCCTTTTAACTTGGAAAATGTGCCATCTACACTTGTTTCCAGTTCTTCAACTTAGGGAGTCAAGCTGCTATATCATCTACTTCAGAGCAAGCTAAACAAGAAAAAATATTTTCTTAATCTTTGGAAATTAAGAATATAAATGCGAAAATAAAGCAAGGTGCATATTCTTAACTTTCGAAGTTGGGGTATTCTCAAACAAGATTGCTATCAGCCCTAGATTATGAAAAAGGCCAACTTAACATGACTATTTTAAAACCTAAGTCCCAATTTGTAAAAAAAGCCAATGATTACAAAGCAATGAAATTATCTATGAATTTAGATCAAATTCGTGTAATTGACAAATCAAGCTATACATACAAATATGGGATTTTTTTTTAGATATTTGATCAAATCAACATTAATCACTTCTAAAATGAAAAATTTGCTTACAGAGATGGACATTCAGTTGAAGCGGGAGAAACTATAAAACAAAAACAAATAGAGGAGGATTAAAGAATTGGAACAATTAGTAGTCTCATTGGGAGCAAACATAAACGATTCAAATTCCATCGAAGCGATGGAGAAATCCAAGGATAGTAATATCCTTGCTTGTAACAAGAGGCTTAAAGTGTTTAATTTAGAACATATACAAACTCCCGAGCTATTAGCCATTCAGAAAGAAAAAGACAAAATGTTAACCCAAATGATTTATTCAAATAAACATTTAGAGAACTATGAGAAGAAAATTGAGGTGTTCAATAAAGAAAGTACATAACATGTATACCAAGCCACTACATCAACTCCAACATCCACATAAACTCCAGTAGTTTCAATAGTTCCGAGATATTTAGTAGATCTACTCCAGTAGTTTCAATAGTTCCGAGATATTTAGTAGATCTACTCCAGTAGTTTCAATAGTTCCGAGATATTTAGTAGATCTATTTGAATACTTTTGAAGACTATTCGCTTTGATCTTGAGAGAATCATAACTAGAAAAATTCAAAATAATTCTTAATATTAAGGATATTGAAATTCATATTTTTAAAAAGAAGGTTTTGGAAAAGGATGGCACTATTAAATATTATCAAGAGCACGAGGAAAAATTGCAACAAGAGATAGATTAGTTGTAAAACATATTGGTTTCCAAAACTTATCTTATTGGAAGAAGACATCTTTTATGGGATTAGATGATGTTTGAAATCGCAAAATTATGGAATTATTTTGCATTGATTGGGGATGAATCTACATGGTCTTACCAAAAAAATAAATCTATTCAATAAGTTTGGGATGAATTACGTGATAAAACCCTAATGGTTAGTTGAATTGTTAAGTTCCTCAATTCAAAGGGCTAGCATGAACTGAATGAATTGGGGGTGACAGACAAGACATCATTAATTTTGGATACAAATAAGGTCCCAACTGATGAAAACCTCACCCAACATGCTTAGAATAAATTCAATATAGTGGAAATAAATGCAAAATATTTTCTAAACAAGTTCAGTAATATACTGGAAATTGGTTTACCTACTTGCTGGAACAAAAGGGACAATTTAATGCAACATGAAGCTTATAAAGAATTGCTTTTAAAAAAGAGAAACACAATTGAAAATTTTGTAGACATATCACACACATTAAAAGGATAAATCATTGTAGATAAGTTGATCAATGACTTCAACCTTTTTATGAAAACTAATGAATTTATTTACTACAATTCCCACCTATGAATATGTTGACGGTGCTGGACCCGCCAACATTCAGGGGGATCTCGCCAAAGTTAAGTCCTAATTAGACCTCACACCATTTGGTGTAGGAGTCCCATCCGGTATAAAGGCCCAGTTGTCAAATTCTTAAAGATTTTCCTTGGATCTAGTTGTCAGCAAGAGAGAGAGGGTGCAATGGCATCTTTGAAAAGCAAGGGGGTGTGCCTGGTGAGTGTTCAGTTGGAATCGTGTCAAGGTTCTTCTACTACGGAGAGGGGAGAAAAGTGATCCTCTAAGTGAGAGGTAATAGTACCACCTAGGAAGAGGCATAAGTGAACTAGAAGGGTTCATCTAATGATCTGAAAATGTGATCTTAAATCAATGACAAGGTATTACAGACTAATGTGCAGCAATGCCTATATTGCTAAGTGCAACGGATCGAAAAGATTGCGAATAATATAGACAATGAGTAGTTAGAGAAACATAACAGACACACACACATCAACACAACAAATAATCATGCAGTTCACCCAAAATTCTTGGGCTATGTCTCCTTGTCCAGCTTTCAATGGTGACCTCTCTATTATGCCTTCAAGAGCAGATTTTTACAAGTGTGAGCTCAAATCGAGTCTCAACACAACAGGGACAAACAACAGGGTTTTACTTGAATCCCTCAAGTCTTTCTGAGTACACAGACTCTCCCTCTCGCTCTCTATATTCTGTTTTATCTCTATCTTAGCAACTGCTTGCTCTGTCTCTGCCACTAACTGGCTTTTAAGCCTATCGGCGCTTGTCTGTTTGTTTCCCCTTTCACGCTCTCTGGCTTCCCGCCTCTGTCCATTCAAATCCCCTCTGAGCATTAAATAATAATTGTAAAACTCCTTCAGGTATGGTGGCCACCTATTTTTAAAAGGAAAGGACCACTGGCACGGTTGAAATCCTCGGGAACACGTTTCCCTGTTTACACAAAGAAATGCACTAAAAACACGCAAAATCTCTTTCTATCGAACTTCAAAAATCATTGAATCCGCCATATAATTCTTTCAGATCCTCCTTTGGTCGTTATTACAAGCCCATCATTGATCTGGGTGATCTCTGATCCAACGGTTGATATTCATTTCGGGTAGCTTATGCGCACGAAGATTACTCACCCTAAAAGGCGGTTTTCTCTCTCCGACGCCAAGCCACGTGTCAGCCAGTGTATGGGATCGAGCGGAGCCCATCCAATACCACTTACCGCCTGAGGCCCGCCCAAAATCCTACTCACTACGAAACTCAAATAATATAACGTTGCATGTATAAACCTTTTGGGTCCATTTTATCGCTCCGAGTGCATTTCCTTTTTATTTTGTTTAATTAACGAAAATGCGAAAATACATAGAAAAACCCTTCTTACCGGAACTCAAAATATATTAATTCACATCCATAAAACTTGTCGGGTCCGGATATCGCAAGTCACATATTGTATCGTCCCCGCTCCTTTGTATCGTCGCGATGCGATATTGCGATGCGATATATCACAATCGCATATCGCCTAACCTTCGGGTCACGGGTTAAGTCCTTCTGTGTATGTATTAGCGATGCAATATTGTGAGTAGATCTGGACCATTGATCTACGTGCTTGATCAATAGCCCTCGTTTAATGGCGTTGATCGCTATCGCGATTTCCATAAGGCCACCTCCGATAGAATTCGCTTGCCACCTCCGATTGCGATATGCCGATTAGATCTGAACCGTTGATCAGTCTGATAGGACGGCTCTTGTGCAATGTTGCTTTAGCCTCCGCTTAACTGTATTTTCACCATTTTTCCCTTGCGATAGTGTTTTCCGCCATTTGCTAATGTTTTTCCCTTGCGATAGTGTTTAAGTATATGAATATTTAGAGGGTTTTAGGATCCATTTTGGATCACGCCATCCCACTAAAAAGATTTTGGACCACCAAAATTTGGATTTTAGGCATCGATCAAGTGAGGATACAACTTCCTCACTTATCCAATTTCTATCGATCATGCACTACTTGGTTTTAAACCTTTGAGTCTGATTCTCAGGTACTCAACATCCCCTCGTCGCATAGTTCTCACCTTCCTATCCAGAACTGTGTTTTCCTGCAAATCATTGAGATATTCAGGCAATAGATCATCAATAGAAGGCAACTGACTTAGCTCTTTGGGATATTCAATCAATGAATGTTCATACAGTCTCAAGTTTTTTTCATTAATGACTGAATAGATATGCATATAAGCTGGCAAAACAAGGCGAAAAGTATTTTCACCAATTTTCTCAAGTATCTTGAAAGGCCCATAACTTATTGGTTTTAGCTTCTTACCTTCACCTTGCATTATGTCTTTGCTGATGTACAGCTAGACCTGATCACAAACTTGGAAACTATGCTCAACTCGATGTTTGTCATGCCTTGCCTTGTACTTGGCGTGACTTCTTTCTAGTTCGTCCTGCATTTCCTGGTGAATTTCTTGGATCTGTTCAATGAACTTGGTTGCTTTTTCCACATCATTGTGTCCATCAACTACTATGTCTTTACCAAAGACAAAATCTAAGGGATACTTTGGTATAAAACCAAAGCAAGTCTCAAAAGGAGAACTCTAAGTAGAAGAGTGCTTGGCACGATTGTAAGCATGTTGCACATAACACAAATGCTCATCCCAAAGCTTGGGATGTTTGCTGCAATAGCCTCTAAGCAACTGGATCATTGTCATGTTGACCACCACTGTTTGACCATCTGTTTGTGGATGAAATGTTGTGCTCTTCTTCAATTTGGTGTCCATCAACTCCCATAAACTTGACCAAAACTTCCCAACAAATCGAGAATCTCGATCAGATATAATAGAAATAGGTAAACCAAAATGAACCCATACATTCTAAAAGAACAAATTTGTTGTTTGTTCATTTGTAACCTGCTTGTTACAAGGTATCAAAATACACATTTTGCTGAACCTATCCACAGCAACATCTAGATAATCATGACCTTTTCTAGATTTTGGAAATCCCCTAACAAAGTCCATGGAAACACTTTCCCAAGGATGAGAAGGAACTAGAAGTGGAGTGTACAAGCCTAATTTTCTATTACTAGGCTTGCTTAGCACACATAGTACACCCTTTAATATATCTAGAACTGTTTCATGCATTCTTGGCCAATAACAGAACCTTTGCAACTTTGCAATTGTTTTACTTACACCAAAATGACCTGATATAAGAGAAGTATGTGCTTCTCATATTATGTTAACTCTTTCAGTTTGTGGAATGCATAACTTTCCCAAATGATATAAGAGTTGGTCCTTAACATAATAATCCAATTCTTCTACTTTCTTGCCATGACTTACAGTTGCATATACATCTTTAAAATCTACATCTTGAGCATATTGTTCAATGTAGCTTTCATGCATTACTGAGCTATGCTTAAGTATAGTATATGCATTTATGATTGGTCTGGATAACATATCTGCAACCTTAATGTGTATGCCCTTCTTATCTCTGATGACAATATAAAATTGTTGCATTAAAACCATCCACCTATAATGTCTTGATTGCTACAATTTAGTTTGTGAGTGCAAATATTGAAGTGGTTGATGATCTGTATGTATGATTGTTTCTTCGCCCATTAGGTAATGTTTCCACTTTTTCACACTCTGTACTAATGCATACAATTCTTTATCATATGTGGGATAATTAACTATTGTAGAAGTAAATGTCTCATAATGGTAGCATATGGGTTTATCATGTTGCATCAACACTACTCCCATGGCATAGTCACTGGCATCTATTTCAATCTCAAATGGATGTTGAAGATCTGGCAGTGCTAGTACTGGTGTTGTACTAATTTTTTCTTTTAAGGTGTTGAAGAATTTCTGTTGTTTGCCTCCCCACTGAAACACCTTTTTCAATCCTATTAAAGCATCCAATGGAGCTGCAATCAAAGAAAAGTTAGCAATAAACTTTCTCCAATATTGTGCTACTCTTAGGAAATTCCTAACCTCTGTAGCATATTTGGGTTTAGGACAGTTCACAATGACTTCAACCTTAGAGGGATCTATATTCAATTCACCACCCCCTACAATATGACCCAAATAATTTAAAGATGTTTGCCAAATTCACATTTTGACAACTTCACATAGAGATTTTCTATTTTTAAAACATCTAAAGTCTGCTTTACATGCTTTACATGGTCTTCCCATGTCTTACTGAAAACAAGAATGTCATCTAAATATAAAATTACAAAATCATCAATAAAAGGTCTGAGTACATCATTCATAACTCTCATGAAAGTGGCAGGAGCATTAGTTAAGCCAAAATGCATAACCAGCCATTCATATAGCCCTTGAAAGCAGTCTTCCATGCATCTTGTTATGCAACTCTGACCTGATGATAACCACTATGCAAGTCTAACTTGGAAAAGTAAACTGCTTCTTTGAACTGATCTAATAGATCATCAATACGAGGAAGAGGATAACGATTCCTAATCGTTATTTTATTTAGTGCTATATAATCAATGCACATTCTCCACGAACCATATTTCTTTCTCACCAGCACAGTTGGAGATCCACATGGTGATGTGCTTGGTCTTATGAATCCTTTATCGATCGACTCTTGTACCTACTTCTTTATCTCTGCATTCTCTAAGGCGGATAACCTTTTATACCTATGGTTGTGACTGTTGTTTCATCAACTGAGTCTGACCCCAAGTCTTTCTAAATATCAGCAGCATCCTTTTTCTTCTTACCACCGAACTTCTTAGGTTTCAGCTTCAGATGCAAAGACCAACAGTGTGCATCATCGTGTCCATCCTTCTTGCAATGAGTGAAGGAAGGTTTGTCTTTCTGTACAGTGTTTGTCTTCCTCTCCTTCCATTTCAGTTTCTTATTTTCCTTTTTCTTGCTTACAGAGTGTTTAGATGATCCCCCAACCTGTGGGTTCATATTCTTGCCTCTAGCTTCTAGATGTGTAGCCTGAACTGATACATCATCTAAGCTAGTGGGATTAAACATGAGAATGGTATGCTTCAAATAGCTATGCAGACCACCTATATACTTCAACAAAGTTTCAAGTGAGTCTAGAGATATGCCTAGAGTTAAAGCTCTTTTTCTAAATTCTTGAGTATAACTTTGTACACTTTGACCCTTTAAATGGCGAAGAGTTTGCCAACTCATCATTGCCTGTTGCATATAAGAAAAAGGATAGAATTGTTTTCGGATAGCAGAAACAAATTCATTCCAGGTAGAAAGAATTTTACCATGTCTTTTCAGATTAGCTTGTGTCTTGCCTTCCCACCACACTAGTGAAATTCCTCCAAGTCGAAGGCTAGCCAACTGAATCTTTCTCCTTTCTGAATCAATGTTCTGCACCCTGCAATATACATCAATCTATCCTAATGTATTCCCTTCTTATCTCTGATGACAAGATGAAATTGTTGTAGAAAAACCATCCACATATAATGTCTTGATTGCTACAATTTAGTTTGTGAGTGCAAATATTGAAGTGGTTGATGATCTGTATGTATGATTGTTTCTTTGCCCATTAGGTAATGTTCCCACTTTTTCACACTCTGTACTAATGCATACAATTCTTTATCATATGTGGGATAATTAACTATTGTAGAAGTATATGTCTCAGAATGATAGCATATGGGTGTGTTGCATCAACACTGCTCCCATGGCATAGTCATTGGCATCTGTTTCAATCTCAAATGGATGTTGAAGATATGGCAGTGCTAGTACTGGTGTTGTACTAATTTTTTCTTTTAAGGTGTTGAAGGATTTCTGTTGTTTTCCTCCCCACTGAAACACCTTTTTCAATTCTGTTAAAGCATGCAATGGAGTTGCAATCAAAGAAAAGTTAGCAATAAACTTTCTCCAATATTGTGCTACTCCTAGGAAATTCCTAACCTCTGTAGCATATTTGGGTTTAGGCCAGTTCACAATGACTCAACCTTAGAGGGATCTATCTTCAATTCACCACCCCCCTACAATATGACCCAAATAATTTAAAGATGTTTTGCCAAATTCACATTTTGACAACTTCACATAGAGATTTTCTATTTTTAAAACATCTAAAGTCTGCTTTACATGCTTTACATGGTCTTCCCATGTCTTACTGAAAACAAGAATGTCATCTAAACATACAATTACAAAATGATCAATAAAAGGTCTAAGTACATCATTCATAACTCTCATGAAAGTGGCAGGAGCATTAGTTAAGCCAAAATGTATAACCAGCAATTCATATAGCCCTTGCTTTGTCTTGAAAGCAGTCTTCCATGCATCTTGTTATGCAACTCTGACCTGATGATAGCCACTACGCAAGTCTAACTTGGAAAAGTAAACTACTTCTTTGAACTGATCTAATAGATCATCAATACGAGGAAGATGATAACGATTCTTGATCGTTATTTTATTTAGTGCTCTATAATCAATGCACATTCTCCATGAACCATTTGTCTTTCTCACCAGCATGATTGGAGATCCACATGGTGATGTGCTTGGTCTTATGAACCCTTTATCGAGCAACTCATGTACCTGCTTCTTTATCTCTGCATTCTCTGAGGTGGATAACCTTTTATACCTATGGTTGTGAGTGTTGTTTCATCACCTGAGTCTGACCCCAAGTCTTTCTGAATAGCGGCAGCAGCCTTTTTCTTCGTACCACTGAACTTCTTAGGTTTCAGCTCCAGATGCAAAGACCAGCAGTGTGCATCATCGTGTCCATCCTTCTTGTAATGAGTGAAGGAAGGTTTGTACTTCTGTACAGTGTTTCTCTTCCTCTCCTTCCGTCTCAGTTTCTTATTTTCCTTGTTCTTGCTTACAGAGTGTTTATATGATCCCCCAACCTCTGGGTTCATATTCTTGCCTTTAGCTTCTAGATGTGTAGCCTGAACTGATACATCATCTAAGCTAGTGGGATTAAACATGAGAATGGTATGCTTCAAATAGCTATGCAGACCACCTATATACTTCAACAAAGTTTCAGGTGAGTCTAGATATATGCCTAGAGTTAAAGCTCTTTTTCTAAATTCTTGAGTATAACTTTGTACACTTTGACCCTTTAACTGGCGAAGAGTTTGCCAACTCATCATTTCCTGCTGCATATAAGATAAGGGATATAATTGTTTTTGGATAGCAGAAATAAATTCATTCTAGGTAGAAAGAATTTTACCATGTCTTTTCAGATCAACTTATGTCTTGCCTTCCCACCACACTAGTGCAATTCCTCCAAGTCGAAGGCTAGCCAGCTGAATCTTTCTCCTTTCTAAATCAATGTTCTACACCCTGCAATATACATCAATTTGTCCTAATGTATGCCCTTCTTATCTCTGATGACAAGATGAAATTGTTATAGAAAAACCATCCACCTATAATGTCTTGATTGCTACAATTTAGTTTGTGAGTGCAAATATTGAAGTGGTTGATGATCTGTATGTATGATTGTTTCTTTGCCCATTAGGTAATGTTTCCACTTTTTCACACTTTGTACTAATGCATACAATTCTTTATCATATGTGGGATAATTAACTACTGTAGAAGTAAATGTCTTAGAATGATAGCATATGGGTTTATCATGTTGCATCAACACTTCTCCCATGGCATAGTCATTGGCATCTGTTTCAATCTCAAATGGATGTTGAAGATCTGGCAGTGCTAGTACTGGTGTTGTACTAATTTTTTCTTTTAAGGTGTTGAAGGATTTCTGTTGTTTGCCACCCCACTGAAACACCTTTTCCAATCTTGTTAAAGCATGCAATGGAGCTGCAATCAAAGAAAAGTTAGCAATAAACTTTCTCCAATATTGTGTTACTCCTAGGAAATTCCTAACCTCTATAGCATATTTGGGTTTAGGCCAGTTCACAATGACTTCAACCTTAGAGGGATCTATCTTCAATTCACCACCCCCTACAATGAACCAAATAATTTAAAGATGTTTTGCCAAATTCACATTTTGATAGCTTCACATAGAGATTTTCTATTTTTAAAACATCTAAAGTCTGCTATACATGGTCTTCCCATGTCTTACTGAAAGCAAGAATGTCATCTAAATATACAATTACAAAATCATCAATAAAAGGTCTGAGTACATCATTCATAACTCTCATGAAAGTGGCAGGAGCATTAGTTAAGCCAAAATGCATAACCAACCATTCATATAGCCCTTTCTTTGTATTGAAAGCAGTCTTCCATGCATCTTTTTATGCAACTATGACCTAATGATAGCCATTATGCAAGTCTAACTTGGAAAAGTAAACTACTTCTTTGAACTGATCTAATAGATCATCAATACGAGGAAGACGATAACAATTCTTGATCGTTATTTTATTTAGTGCTCTATAATCAATCCACATTCTCCATGAACCATCTGTCTTTCTCACCAGCACGATTGGAGATCCACATGGTGATGTGCTTGGTCTTATGAACCCTTTATCGAGCAACTCCTGTACCTACTTCTTTATCTCTGCATTCTCTGAGGCGGATAACCTTTTATACCTATGGTTGTGACTGTTGTTTCATCACCTGAGTCTGACCCCAAGTCTTTCTGAATAGCAGCAACAGCCTTTTTCTTCTTACCACTGAACTTCTTAGGTTTCAGCTCCAGATGCAAAGACCAGCAGTGTGCATCATCGTGTCCATCCTTCTTGCAATGAGTGAAGGAAGGTTTGTCCTTCTGTACGGTGTTTCTCTTCCTCTCCTTCCGTCTTAGTTTCTTATTTTCCTTGTTCTTGATTACAGAGTGTTTAGATGATCTCCCAACCTCTGGGTTCATATTCTTGCCTTTAGCTTCTAGATGTGTAGCCTGAACTGATACATCATCTAAGCTAGTGGGATTAAACATGAGAATGGTATGCTTAAAATAACTATGCAGACCACCTATATACTTCAACAAAGTTTCACGTGAGTCTAGATATATGCCTAGAGTTAAAGCTCTTTTTCTAAATTCTTGAGTATAACTTTGTACACTTTGACCCTTTAACTGGCGAAGATTTTGCCAACTCATCATTGCCTGCTGCATATAAGATAAAGGATAGAATTTTTTTTGGATAGCAGAAACAAATTCATTCCGGGTAGAAAGAATTTTACCATGTCTTTTCAGATCAACTTGTGTCTTGCCTTCCCACCACACTAGTGCAATTCCTCCAAGTCGAAGGCTAGCCAGCTGAATCTTTCTCCTTTCTGAATCAATGTTCTGCACCCTGCAATATACATCAATCTATCTTATCCAATTATCTAGCTTTTATGCATTTAGTTCTCCATCATAAATTGCAAATCAAATTTCACATCTAATTTAATTAAAGATGTTTTCTTCTTTTTCTTATCAGGGCTAGGAGATGAGGATGATGGAGGTGATAGTGGAGGAGATGAGGGAGGAGGCTTTTCCCCTTTCCCTTTGCCCTCTGGAGGGGCAACTAGAGAAGGTTCCTCTGCTCCTTTGTCTAGTTTGGGTGTTGAAGTGCTTTCACCTTGACCCTTCTTAAATTCCCGATACATCTCTTCCACCATGGCTCGCATGGCCATAAAATTGTCCATGAACTGAGATTCTAATTCCAATGGAACTTCTTCTACCATTTTCCTCTGAGAATAGACTCTTCCAATCTCTGGATTAGCCTCAACAAGTTCTCCTTCTCCTAGTTTGAGCTTTGACCTAGTTAGCATTCAAAATCCAGCACAACTTGTCTAACCTCAACAAAACCTAAAGCTCTGATATCACTTGATATGAAAATCTGATCTTAAATCAATGACAAGGTATTATAGACTCATGTGCAGGAATGCCTATATTACTTAGTGCAACGGATCGAAAATATTGCGAATAATATAGACAATGAACAATTAGAGAAACATAATAGACACACACACATCAACACAACAAATAATCAAGTATTTCACCCAAAACTCTTGGGCTACGTCTCCTTGTCTAGCTTTCAGTGGTGACCTCTCTATTATGTCTTCAAGGGAAGATTTTTACAATTGTGAGCTCAAATCGAGTCTCAACACAACAAGGACAAACAACAGGGTTTTACTTGAATCCCTCAAGTCTTTCTGAGTACATAGACTCTCCCTCTCGCTCTCTGTCTTCTGTTTTCTCTCTATCTTAGCAACTACCTGCTCTGTCTTTGCCACTGATTGGCTTTTAAGCCTATCAGCACTTGTATGTTCGTTTCCCCTTTCGGGCTCTCTGTCTTACCACCTATGTCCATTCAAATCCCCTCTGAGCGTTAAACAATCATTGTAAAATGCCTTTGGGTATGGTGGACACCTGTTTTTAAACAGAAAGGACCACTAGGGCGGTTGAAATCCTCGGGAACATGTTTCCCTATTTACACAAATAAATACACTAAAAACACACAAAAACTCTTTCTATCAAACTTCAAAAATCATTGAATCCACCCTATAATCCTTCCGGATCCGCCTTTGGTCACTATTGCAAGCCCACTGTTTATCTGGTGATCTCTAATCTAATGGTTGATATTCATTTCAGGCGGCTTATGCGCACAAAGATTACCCGCCCGAAAAGGCAGTTTTCTCTCTTCAGCGCCAAGCCACGTGTTGGCCAATGTATGGGATTGGGTGCAGTCCATCCAAAACCACTTACCGCCAAAGACCCACCCGAAATCCTACTCATTACGGAACTCAAATAATATAATGCTACATGTATAAACCTTTCGTGTTCGTTTTATCGCTTCGGGCGCATTTCCTTTGTATTTCATTTATTTAACGAAAATGAGAAAATACATAGAAAAACCCTTTTTACCAGAACTCAAATATATATTAATTCGCATCCATAAAATCGTCGGGTCCGGCTATCGCAAGTTGCATATTGTGTCGGCCCCGCTCCTTTGTATCGATGCGATGCAATATATCGCAATCGCATATGGCCTAACCTTCGGGCCGCGGGTTAAGTCCTTCTATGTATGTATTAGCGATGCGATATTGTGAGTAGATCTGGACCGATGATCTGTGTGCTTGATCAATGACCCTTGTTTAATCGCGGTTTCCATAATGCCACCTCCGATAGACTCTACTTGCCACCTCCAATTACGATATGCCGATTATATCTGAACCATTGGTCGGTCCGATCCGACGGCTCCCATGCAATGTTGCTTTAGCCTCTGCTTAAGTCTGTTTTTGCCATTTTTTCCCTTGCGATAGTGTTTAAGTATATGAAGACTTGGAGGGTTTTAGGATCCATTTTGGATCATCTAACATCCAACAAAATAGTCCACAGTGGATGCAACGGTTGTTACAACCAATAAATGAAGAAAGGTATGTCTAATATCCTGGGAATAGTCCACAAGGATGGGACAACAATAACAACCATTACAACACATTCTCAATAAGATAAGCACTAAATAAAAAAAATAGTTCAATTGTCTTAGAAAATGTGAAAGCAAACATGAAATACAAACATCCGCATAATAGTCTTACAAACATTCATAGCCCATGCATGAAGAACGTGCTAGCCTTGAAGGCTTCTGTGATTAAGTAAAAGTTCCTAGACACATGTTAACAATGTACATCACTAGCCCCAAATAGTGGACCATAAGAGTCACTCCTTTCTCCTCAAAGACTAGCTGATCTCTCTAATGCCTTGCGGGAGGCACCAATGTGAAAAGTCATTTTCTCATAACATGAGGGAGTATATATAACCAAGGGTAACTCTTTGACTACCCTCATGAATGTTTGACTTCCTATGACTTTTCAACTTACATGATGCTTTATATTCCATGTATGTCCTTTGGACTTCATCTTTATAATACATTTTGAATAAAATATACACGATCCATAATAGTGATATGGCATATGACCACTCATGACACGACATGACACTACTGACATAGAATGCTTGATGATGTAGCAATGTCAAGTCACTATTGCTGCTAAGTGTTGGATGTCTTCTTGAAGATGCTTTCTCTTCACCTCTACATGGCTTGGTGATGCAAAATATTCAATTATCTTTAGTCTTGGATGGTGGTCACAAACTTGTGTCCCTTTTCTTTCTCTTGATTGACCAACTTATGAGTTTAGCTACAAGAGAGTCTTTAGGCATGCTTCCCTCATTCTTATCCTTCTCCATCATCTTTCCATGACATGATAGTGTACCTGTTCCTGCAATTCACTCATGACAAGATGACATTAATGCGGAAACTCCCTAGTGTAAGCTGATGCATTTTGATCCACCAACTGAGCTCAAAACAAGTGACGGGCTAGGAAGAGGGACTCAGTGGTTGCATAGTGTGTAGTTCCAGCAATCAGGGGGAGGAGCTTGAGCTCTGAGCCTCTGCAGTGAGCAGCTAAGGGAGGCCCGAAGGATAGACCTACACAGATTTTGGAGCCAGTGGGGTCAGGCTGAGGGAATGGACACTGGGACATCCAACTGGCAGTTTTGGGTGTCAAGGGATGATGGGCTTATATGCATTGCACAATTCAAGCACTCAAAGGATGAGATTGAAGCTTGAATATGCGAAGTGTGCAGTTCAAGCTAGGTTGGAGGACATAACTATGCAATTCTAGGGGTTAAGGTCGGGAGTCCGGCATAAGAATTACGTAGTGCAACAGCCCTAGGAGAGAATTGTGAACTATCAAGCAGCAAGGTCACAACTTAAAGGATTAAGCTTGCGTAGTGCGCAGTTCAGTTGGGGCCTGATGAAGCTAAGATTCTCGGTCGGGAAGCTTTTCTGAGAATGGCTAAGTGTGGGATGGGTGATGAACTGTGATGAACCTTGAATGTGATCACACACTTAGCATACTCTGAAGACACAACAACATAGATCATCTGAACATATGAATAAAGCATTTCCCTTCGTGTGACTGCCTTACGACAAGTGCGACACTTTAGATAGACTTTGGGACAACCGTGACAACACTTGTACGATAATGTTCAGGACCTTGTGTATGGGTACAAAAGATGCATACATTGTTAGAAAAACTCATATACACAAATACATACCTTTGAAACCATCATAATAGGCTTGTAAGCATTGCACGACAACCAAACATGTCATAAGACGATAGTTAAACCAACATGCAAAAGGGGCTAAAGCACTACAAGAAAGTTCATGAAATAAGCTTCAATGTTCCCGACAAAAATGTCAAATTCAATGGAAGGCTCTGAAATTGAGTGTAAGAAAAAAAATTAGCAGGTTTTGTAGCAACTACAACACTTGGTGACACACTGGTTGAACTCCATCTTCTCTATCTTGGTTAGCTTATTCTATGTAGGGCCTTGTTTCTTCATGGATTATTGATTCATCGTGCAGATTAGTTTGCATTCCCACTTACCCCATGAACAAACATGGTCCCATCTATACCTCCTCGGTTGGACACAACATAAGATTAAGCAAAATCATAATGTTTCGAGTTGGGAAGGGTAGTGTAGCTCGTGAACTCAAGATTTTCATATTATAATTTTTCATCTCTAATGTTGCTTCGCTGCCAGCCGGCCTGGACAATATCCCATTGGAGTTATGCAGGAACGCAAAAATTGTTGCATAGCAAGCGAGCTTGGACAGTACCCCAGCGGAGTTGTTTGCTTCACCTCTCTATGCGGGATGCCTTTCTCTTCTTTCACCTTTAATTATTTACTTAAAGAGAACTGTGCATTGGAACTTATTTATTTTGGGGCGGAAGAGGGATCTTGACCCATTGAGAGCAGAAGAGGTTGTTCCATTAGAGAAGCATACAAAGACCTATGATTTAGGTTTTCTCATTTAGATTTTCCCTTTCTCTGTTTCTACTAGTTGGATAAGCTTGAAGACACCAAAATAGAAAAATCGAGTATAGGCATGAGGTTTTCGAACTAGACATGGGTTCATGGTTGAACCAAAACTCTCCTTACGGACATATCATATTTTTTGTCGGAACTTCATCGACCAAAAGATGTAACCAACACAAGGAAGACAGACAGAAGGTTAGCCAAATGTTGAAGTGTCACAAAGCTCTGTATAGTTTGGCCACACACATGCTTAGAAGCCATGACATGTTCATGCACAACACTTATTCACATAAAAAAAAAACCAAAAAATAACTTAAACGAAAAATAAACAAACAAAAGAAAAGACTATGTACATAGTGTAGGGCACAACCCCAATTATTCATTGAAAATATTGTTTTAAGTCTTGGTCATTGTCAAGGAGAGAATCAATCTTCCCATCAAATGATTGAAGATGATAAGTGTGTTGACCGGTCTTTTCTTGCACCGTGAATGGCCCAATCCACAAGGACTAAAACTTAGTGTGTTTTCCTTTGTCCTTGTGGGATTTATCCCACTTTAATACTAAGTCACCCAAACTAAAGTTGTTTTTCCCTACAAACTTCTTGTCAAACCACCTCTTGATATGATTATGGTGAAGCGAAAATTTTTCTGTTTCTTTCAACCTTTCTTCCTGTAGCTTATGAAGGGTATCCATCCTACGTTGAACTAACAAACATGACTTGCCTTGGGATTCTCGTGAGAGTTGGAGAGCAGGTAAGTAGATGTTGGGCGAGAGGACGACTTATTTTATGTACACTAGGAAGTAAGGGGGGGTGTTCAAGGAAGGTTTCAACATGAATCCATTAACCCATACGGCATTTACCAAAGCAGAGTGCCAGTTTTGCTGCTTAGAGAATATGGTATTTTTGATAATGCAACTTAGGTTCTAATTCATGGATTCAGCAAGATCATTCCCCTGTAGATAATAATTAGTTGAATCTTTCAATATGATACCATTTTCCAATGAGAAATCATAAATTCTTAGCGATGAGAAGTATGTTGCATTGTAAAAAGCAAGTGAAATAGGAATGTTGAACCTCAAAATGATGTTTTGCTGCAGAAAGCTAATGACTTCTTTATCATTCACTTGTTTAAGAGGAACTACTTATGTACATCGTGTTAAGTAATTTGTGGCAGTTAGGATGTAGTGGTGTTTTTTTATGAATGCGGAAAAATCTCCCCAGTAATGTCCAAGCCCCACTATTGAAAAGGTTATTCCACTGCAATGGGCTATAGTTGGGCGACTGACTTCTTGTTTATGTCGACACACTTTTGATAGACTGGACACTTGCAGGCATAAGCATAAGCATCTCTAAATAATGTAGGCCAGTAAAAGTAGTCCCGCATAACCTTATGCGTTGTTATGTTTCCATCGAAGTGTCCCCCGGCTGGTCCGTCGTGGAGGTCACGCAATACCTTTTCTTAATGATGTGCTTCCAAACACTTGAGCAGTATTTTGTTGTGGTGCTTTCTGAACAACACGTCGTGCACCAACTGATAAGATAATGATTTAAGCCTTAGTGTCGTTTTCTTCCATACTAAAAAGTGGGAGGTAATTGTGTCATTCTCAAGGTATTGGAAGACATCCGTGTACTAAGAGTTTTTGCTGGTGGTGGGGGAGGCTCGCTCAACGTTGTACATCTCAATTTCTTGCTCCCATCATAAAAGATATTCTTCTTGTTCCTTTGTGTTTACTGCTTCTGCCACTGGTCGACAAAGACCATGGCCCTTGATTATGTGAACTAACTTGATTTCTAGATCATATTCTTACAATCCAGTCATCGAGTTCGCTCTCCTTTTTACCCAGCTCTTGTTGAACAAGCAGTGATCTGACTGTTGGGTGCAGGACAAAGACAACATTGTGATTTTTCAATAGATAGGGTTGACAATGCTTTACTGCCTTATATATTGCATAAGCATGTTTGTCCACAGCGATGTAGTTAAGCTCTGGTCCTTGCATACTTGCACTCGTGAAAGAGATAGGTCATTCATTGTTTAGTTCATCCTTCTAAGTGAGTACAATGATGATAGAAGTGTCAGAAGTGAAAGTGCAGAGAAAGAAAGATTTATTAGAGTTTGGGTTGTATAATGTGGGTGCTTCTGCTATAACCTGCTTAATATGGGAAAACACGTCATTTTCCCTTTTATCCCATTTATAAACTGCATCCTTCTTCACCATCTCTTGTATTGGTTTGACAATCTAGGTGTAGTCGAAGATGAAATTGCGGAGGAAATTTATTTTCCCCAGGAAGGACTACATGGCCTTCTTATTCACTGTGAAGGGAATCTGCATGATTTTCCTGATCCTGTCTAGGTCTACCTTAATCCCACTCTTAGAAATAATGTGTCGTAAGAGATTACCCACGGACACTGAGAAGATACTTTTCTTGGGATTTAAGGATATCTTGTACTTGTGACATCGCTCAAAAATCTTCTTTAAGTGGCGTATGTGGTATGACCTCTATTTGGAGAACATTGTTACATCATCAAGATATACCACTACATTCCACCAAATCATTCCACGGAAAGCGATGTCCATATCACATTGGAATGTCGCACCAACGTTGATTAGCCCAATTGGCATTCGTCTGAATGGGAATGTGCCCCACTTCATTCGGAACATGGTTTTAAGTCTGTTAAGCTCTACAACCATAACCTAGTTGTATTCGTAATAACCATCTAACAAAGAAAACATTTCAAACCCCAATATTTTTTGCAATATTTGTTCCATCGACGGCACGTGGGTAGTTTTCCTTGTCCGAGGCATGATTGAGATTTTAGAGATCTACACATAGGCGGATTTCCCTGGACTTCTTCCTCACAAGGAACAAATTTGACACCCACGTTGAGTGCCTCACTCTGTATATGATCAAGGCATCCAACAATTTTCTCAACTCTTTTTGAATAAGAGGCTCAAGATTTGGATGTACTTTCCTTAGCTTTTGTTGAAATGGCTTGGTCCCTTACTCTATCGATATCACATAGTGGATGATTCATGTGTCATATGTCTTAAGCTCATTGTACGTCCACATGAAGACATTTATGTACTCTTGAATAAGCGGATAAAGGCCTGTCGCTCACATGGTGTACAACAAGTACTGAGATTGACATACTTCAAATATTTTTTTGTTCCCAAGTTAATTTGCACGTGCGACAATGTGGAACTGTAGGTCTTAGCATTGACAGGTCCCCGGAAGAGATTTTGCAAGTCATTCAACTTCTCTAATGATACCACACCCTTGGGGATGAGGTTTCCTTTGCTTGCAATGGTTGTATCCTACAATGTCTTTTCATGCTTGTCCTCATCAATCGTTGCATCTTTGAACACATTAGTGTTCACCATGAAGCACAATATCTGTTGGTCATCATAAAAAGTGTGCAAATTAGTGATATTGTTAGAGACAGAAGGCTTATAAAGAATTTCAACAGAAAAATCGTCCCTCAATGGTGACAACCTAGCAGCAACATTTTTTAATGCATCTACAACTGTGTTACGCATTCTTAGAACAAAAATAATATTGAAAGCTTGGAAATGTGAAATCAAACACCATACCTCTTGTTGATAACTTCTAAGATGAGGTGACACACAATGTATGTTATTGTGTACCTGTCGCACCACAATTTTTGAGTCACCTGTCGCTTTCAAGATGGAAAGATTAAGGTCAATGGCTCTTTGTAAGCCCAATATGAGTGCTTCATACTCTACAGTGTTGTTCACACACTCAAATTCCAAGTGGCTAGAGATCAAATTCTTTCTCTATAGCAGGACTATTAAAACGCAACCAGCTCTAGAGCCCTCCTGTGTTTTGGAACCATTGAAATACAAATTCCAAATACACTAGTATTGCTACAACTATTGCTAACTATAAAAATGTCATTATCACCAGTTGGACAAGGAAGGAGATCCAACTGTGTATCTGGTGGAACTGGGGATGGTCATGCAAGATAACACCCAAATTGGGTTTCCAAGAAGGAATTCTTGAAAAGTAGTTATGTGAAATCCATCGGTTCATTTTGTCCATCCAAGGGAGTGATAATGTGTTCCATATATCTTTCTTAATCCACCCAAATCTGATTATTTCTTCCCTTATACAGAAGCCATAAATGTGACCATTCCATGAAAAAGTATACTTGTAGCTTGCTAGACCAGTCTCTGCTCAACAACACTTTGTATGCTTCCAGAATGTCCACAATCACTATGTTGATACATTGATGGACTCGTCCGTTGCATGATAAACGGATGATGACATCTCTGAGTTCACCAATCACATGGACATGAGTTTTGTCCAGCTGAATAATTTGTGTATCTAATTTGTCCCATTTTTCATTGATTTTATTGGCAACATATAATGGCATTACGTTTACCAATGCACTAGAATCAACAAAGCAATTGTGCACATTGAAAATAAATATTTCGAAAGTTGACAAGACAGGTGCGTACAGAGTATTTTCATCTAGCGTTAATGCATTAAGTACAAATTGAAGAGAACCAAAAGACTTACCAAATCCCTTGTCTTAAGAGGTAGCATTACCTGTAGAGGTCTACCTAAGTGCTCGTAAGAGGATGTACCCCTGGATCGTGATCTTTGTTAATCCAAACATTGAAATGTTCGCACAAACCTTCTTCATGTCATCAACTATGTTGTAGTCCACAACAAAAATAATGGTCGAAGTGTTTAGGGATGTAACTTGGTTTTTTTCTTCCAAAGTGATGGTTTTGTCTTTACTGCTCGTGGAAGCACTTTTTGTTCAGACTGATTTCCCAGACTTGCTCTGAGTGTCCTATGTTGAGTTGACCGGTGGGTTGATTTTTCTTGACATATTTCTCTAAATTTCTGCTTCGAAAACTCAACTATAGTGGTCGACCCTTAGCTTCTTAGGTTGTACCATTTGGTCTGCTTCTAGGTCGAACCGTCACTCGAAGGCTGCTTATCGACAACACTCTTTTAGGTTGTGTATATAGTTGAACATGTTTACTGCATGCCTGACACTTGGAGTTTCATCGGTTGCAAAAACTTCTTCCTTTTATCCTATAGGCTTAGTCTGCTCTTCAGTCATTACCAAATTAGCAAGCTGCGTAGCAGCATGCTCATGGCTTGATTCCACTATCGGCACGTTTTCTCTTAATGTCATTCTTGATGATACAAATAGTATTGATTTGTGCCCAACTGTTCAATGTTCAATACAACATTGGAGCTCTGTGTAGACTTTGCTGGTTGGTTGCTGCTACTGGCCGAAGTTGCAGTCCTTTTGAACATGTTGAATCTGAGAGGTTTGCTAGTCATGGTGGTCTCGCTTGACCTCTATTCAAGCTCTACCTCTCATTAGATAAAGATTTGAAAACACAAGTCAAGCTTTCAAGTTCAAATGGCTCTTTATCTTTGGCCCTGTTCAAGGGGGCCTAAGACCTCTTACCTGTGCCTTTGGAGTATTTTGTCAATTCATCGTCTCAAATGACTCCAATTTTGCACAAGTCCTTCTCAACATCGATAGCCTCTTCATAATTTTCATTTAGTGTTTGTTTCATAGTTTGCTTCACAAACTACGCAATGCTTGCTGGCAAGGCAAAAGTGTAGTAATCTATTATGATGGAGTCATGAGGTTTCGTGTTTTCCAAAAAAAAATCAAGATGTGATTGAACCTCTGATTGAAATCTTTCAATTTTTCCCTTTGCTCCATCTTAAGATTAACCAACTCTTTCAATAACATGGCATGGTTCTTATCATCAACAAATTTTCAAGGAAGATCTTCTTAAAATCCCTCCAATTTTGGATGGAGTTCAAAGGAAGGCTATGATACCATACAACTACTCTACCATCCAAGGTACATGGAAAAATTATACATGCAACATTATCGTAGCGCACCTCAACTGTTTGCAGATGTAGGTAAAAGTTGCCCAAATGGTCTCCAACCTTCACTGTTTTATCAGGGTCATACCTTGTTAAGAGCTTCTCCGAATTCCTTGGCATATTGTGTAGAACACCTGAAGTGCGAGTGGGCCTTGAGTCATATTGTCCATATTTTGGTCTCCCATGTCTTGTTCTTCCCTATCCTCCTCTTCTTTGTCGGAATCTAATGGAACTTCTTCCTCTTCCTCTTCCTCTTCTTCGCCTAACCCACACAAAGTTGTCTCCGAGAGTAGAATGTTGTCTTCGTCACCACTATGAAAGAGTGGAGGCTCTTATTGTTTTTCCACAGAGTCTACTAATTCTTAAAGAGTGGTAAGAAACATGTCTTCAAGAGTAGAAACTACTACCCCTGTGTGGGTGGTCTTGTTCTTCTTCAGAGAATATGGAAGACTAAATACTCTCAGGATCAATACAATAACTTTGTCAATTGGTGGGTTATAGGGTGAATGACCTAAATATGTTCATATGGGATTTCACATTTAGGCTTGGGTTGAGAAGAGTCACCAACTTCAGAAGCACAAGTAGGGGAGGTGTAATGAACATTGCTGCTTTGACCAAAAGATGGGATAATGGGGTCGGCAGTTTTATTAGCCATAAAATATTGGTTTCCCTCCTTCTAACGCAAAAATGCTTGACAGTGTTGGACCCGCCAACATTCATGAGATCTCCCCAATGTGAAGTCCCAATTATACCTCACACTGTTTGGTGTAGGAGTCCCATCTAGTATAAAGGCTCTAGTTGTTAGCAAGAGAGAGAGGGTGCAATGGTGTCTTCAAAAATCAAAGGGGTGTGCCTGGTGAGTGTTCAGTTGCAACTGTGTCAAGGTTCTTCTACTACGGAGAGGGGAGAAAAGTGAGCCTCTAAGTGAGAGGTAATAGTACTACTCATGAAGAGACACACGTGAACTAGAAGGGTCCGTCTAACATCCAACGGAATAGTCCACAATGGATGCAATGGTCATTACAACCAATAAATGAAGAAATATTTGTTTAATATCCCACAGAATAGTCCACAAGGATGGGAAAACAATAAAAACCATTACAACACATTCTTAATAAGATAAATACTAAAATAACTGAAATAGTTCAACTATCTTAGCACATGTGAAAGCAAACATGAAATACAAACATCCGTAGAATAGTCTTACAAACATTCATAGTCCATGCATGAAGAACATGTTGGCCTTGAAGGCTTCTGTGAATAAGTAAAATTTCCAAGACACATGTTAACAATGTACATCACTAGCCCCAATAGTGGAGCATTAGAGCCACTCCTTGCTCCTCAAAGAACTATTTGATCTCTCTAATGCCTTTTGGGAGGAGCCAAGGTGAAAAGTCCTTTTCTCATACAATGAGGGAGTATATATAACCAAGGGTGACTCTTTGACTACCCTCATGATTGTTTGACTTCCTACGGCTTTTCGATTTATATGACTCTTTACATTCCATGTATGTCCTTTAGACTTACACTTTATAATACATTTTGAATACAATAGACATGATCCATAATAGTGATGTGACATATGACCATTCATGACATGACATGACACTACTGACATGGACTACTTGATGATGTAGTAATGTCAAGTCATTGTTGCTGCTAAGTGTTGGATGTCTTCTTAACGATTCTTTCTCTTCACCTCTGCATGGCTTGGTGATGCGGATTACTCAATGATCTTTAGTCTTGGATGGTGGTTGCAAACTTGTGTCCCTTTTATTTCTTTTGATTGATCAACTTGTGAGTTCAGTTGTAAGAGAGTATTTAGGCATGTTTATCCCCTTCTTTTCCTTCTGCATCATCTTTCCATGACATGATAGTGTACATGTTCCTGCAATTCACTCATGACGAGATGACATCAATCTGAAAACCCCCTAGTCTAAGATGATGCATTATGATCCACCAACTAAGACTAGAACAAGTGACAAGCTGGGAAGAGGGACTCAGTGACTATGCAGTGCGCAATTCCAACAGTCAGGGGAGGAGCTTGAGCTCTGAGATTGTGCATTGTGCAACTCAGGGAGGCCTAAAGGATAGGACTGCATATATTCTCGAGCCAATGGGATCGAGCTGAGGGAATAGACACTGGGATAGCCAATTGTGCAGTTTTGGGTGTCGAGGGAGGATGGGATTCTGCACATTATGTAGTTCAAACACTCAAGGGATGAGCTTGAGGCTTGAAGTTGTGACATGTGTGGTTCAAGCTAGGATGGAGGACATAACTACACAATTCTGGGGGTCAAGGTCGAGAGTCGAGCACAGGAATTGCGCAGTGAAACAACCCTTAGAGACAGGGACTGCGCATTGCACAATATCAAGCAGCAAGGTCGCAACTTAGAGGGTTGAGACTATGTAGTGCGCAATTCAGTTAGGGCCCAGTGAAGCTAATTTTCTCGGTTGGGAAGGTATTCTAAAAATGGCTAAGTGTGGGATGGGTGATGAACTATGATGAACCTTAACTATGATCACACACTTAGCATATTTTGACGACACGACAACATAGATTATCTGAACATATGAACAAAGCATTTCCCTCCGTGTGACTGCCTTACAACAAGATATGACAAGTGTGACACTTAAGATAGACTTTAGGATGGCCGTGACGACACTTGTGCGACAATGTTCAAGACTTTGTGTATGGGTGGGACAAATGATTACAAGGTTAGAACAACTCTTATACACAAAGAAAGACCTTTGAAACCATTAGAATAGGCTTGCAAACAATCCATGACAACCAAACATGCCAAAAGACAATAATTAACCCAACATGTAAAAGGGACTAAAGCACTACAAGAAATTTCATGAAATAACTTCAATGTTCGCGACAATATTGTAAAATACCAAGGAAGGCTCTAAAATTAAGTGTAAGCCAAAATTTAGTCCAGTAATTGTAGAGCTTCTATAGTTGAAGCATGCCCAAACCCTGAGAACAAACCCTCACTGCATCGCTACATGACCACCTCAGGGGGGGGTTCGACCCCCCCATCCTTTGGCCTCTTTGTCTTCGGCAGTTTTCCCACTCCGCCCTCCAACACCTCATCAAGCTCCCGATCCAGGGTCAATGGCAAAGCTCCGGCGGAAAACCAAAACCCTAGCGCCAATGGATCTGCATCCGCGGGGAGCGTTCCCAGTCAAAACAGGGCAACAGGTTCATCCCCTTGCAAACCGCTATCGGAGGAAACACCCTCATTGATCATTGAAGATCCTTGGATTGACGAATACAGAGATCACATGAGTAAACATGCCCTAATATGCCATTTTATGGGAGTTAGACTCAATGAAAAGGCTCTCTACTGGTGGATAAACCAGAAATGGAAGCCCAAAGGGAACTATGAACTTCAGCTAGGGTCAAGAAGTTTTTTCACTGTCATCTTCGCTCACAAGGATGACAGAGACCGCACTTTCGAATGAGGTCCATACTTCTACAACTCGGCAAGACTCTACATGACGTACTGGACACCCAACTTCGCAGCAGAACAGGAAGATTTCAAAAAGATGTCAGTATGGCTCAGACTATACTCCCTGCTTATTGACTACTGGAATAAGCGCATCTTGGAAGCAATCAGGAATCAGCTAGGCGTCTCTTCAAAACCTCAGATCTCACATCTCAAGGCAAATACACCGCCTATGCTAGAATCCGCATTTACACGGATGTTTCAGGACCCCTCCCAGGTCATATTGATCTGATCCACGAAGGAATTCATTGGAAGCAATCCATCAACTATGAAAACATCCCTTTCAGATGTTGGAAATGTCGATAGCATGGCCATCTTAGTCATGGATTCCCCCTTAATCAACCCCAACCACAACCCCAAGAGGACAAGGTGGATAACCCACCCCCAAATTTCATCCCTGTATCAAGGAAGAACAAAAGGTAGAAGGGAAAAAAACCTCTGAAACCAACCACAAACTAGACCCCCACCCAACAGAATAGCTTTGAAGCACTAGGCAACCTTGATCCAAACGAGAACCCTATGGAATCCCCTGCTCCCATTGCACAAGACCTACCCATGAATGTTCAGTCATCAAACCCATCAAACACCTCCATCCTACACCCTGACTCACACCAAGCCCGACCACAGCAACAAAACCCATAACCCATTCCAATCCAGAACGATACCAACCCTGTCTCAATGCAAACCCCTCCTTGCACAGAAACCCACTCAGACCAGCCACCCTCAACCACTCCCACCAATCCTCTGGAAGAGATCCTAGGCAACCTAGATCTCCAAAAGGTCAACAAGCAATGGTCCAAAATAGGTGCGGATGCCATTCCCCAGGAACATTTGGAGAAAATCGAAATGGCATACCTACAGTTAGAATATCTCAACCAGAATGCAGCCAAAAAGCAATGGGGAAACAGTAGCTAAACACGCATACAAGCCAACCTATATCTAGACCAATACAAGCCAAAAGTTTCGGGAAGAAAGAGGGGCAGAAAATCGACAAAACAGCAAATACAAGAACTCAGCAGGCGTCTAATCAATGAAAGAAAAATTAGGGCTTTGGTCCTATCCACTCCAAAGGTTACTCAATGAAGATCACAACCTGGAACATCAGAGGGCTTAATGGCACCTCCAAAAGACAAATCCTAAAAAACCATATTTTCTCGCAATCCCCAGACCTTATTCTTCTTCAAGAATCCAAATGCTCCTCCAAAGGCATAGAGACACTTAAGAAACTCTTTGTAAAAAGCTATCACTGCATAAGCACATAAGCCATTGGGAAAGCAGGAGGGCTTCTCATATTTTGGAATAAAAACAAGTTCTTTATGCATAATTCTCTGTCCACCAAGCATTCGTTATCAGTCATCTTCAACGTGCCAGAATCAAAGCACACGATATGCATCACCAATGTGTATGGACCTCAGCGAATCCAGGAAAAATTCAAGATACTGGAAGACCTGTACGAGATCTGACAACACCTTGGGGCCAACCACTGGATCTTGGGTGGTGACTTCCACATGATCACCACCCTAGAGGAAAAGAAAGGAGGCTTAAGAAGACTGGATAAATATGCGGAAGCATTCAACACCTTCATAGCTGCATCTAAACTCGTTGATGCTCCTACAGTCAATGGTCTGTATACTTGAAACAATAAACAAGGGGGGAGTAGGCAAGTTGCATCAAGGCTTGACAGGTTCCTTATCTCGAAATCCATCATGCTCCAAAATATAGATATGGAGGCCAGCATTCTGCCTATTGGGGGATTTGATCACTAGCCAGTGCAGATGCACTTCACCAATATGGACAAACCTCAAAACAAACCTTTCAAATTCGAAGGTTTTTAGATAGATCATCCAACTTTCATGCAAAATATACAGAGCTGGTGGACTCAAAGCACAATAGAGAGCGATAATATCATGTAAATCTTCCAGCAAAAGCTCAAGATCATCAAATCCAATCTCAAACACTGGAACAAGAACACCTTTGGCAACATTTTTCAGGTAAAAAGAGAGCTTGAGGAAAAAATGGCGGGTCTCCAACAAACAATGATCAAGGAAGGGCCCAATGAGGAAAGACTGGCTCAGTAATCAAACCTCTAAAATCAATGGGAAGAAAGGCTAAAACAAGAAGAGTTGCTCTGGAAACAAAAATAAAGGGTGCAATGGTTAAAACAAGGAGAACGCAACACAATCTTCTTCCATAAGTCAACCATTCAGCATAGAGCCAACAATCGTATTCAATCCCTCACAATGGCTAATGGTGCTAAAGTTTATACCAAGGAGCAAATAGGATCGAAACTTAACTCATACTTAAATTCACTTCTCATTGATCCCGTGCATGACAAAACCCAAGCCATCAATAAAGTCATCAGTGCTATCCTTCCCTTAGTTACAGAGGAGCAAAACTCCCTTCTCTTAAGAGATTTCACTAAGCAGGAGATTGAAGAAGTTGTCTTCACCATGGCTACTGACAAAGCCCCCGGACCAGACGACTTTACAATTGAATTCCTTAAAGCTTGTTGGCCCATTATCAAAGCCGACCTCTTCAATATTATTAAGAAATTTCATAGGACCAAGAGAGTGCTGCCTACCATCAATGCCACCTTCCTCACCCTAATTCCAAAATCTGATCAAGCTGACTCACCTGACAAGTTCCGGTCCATAGCCCTATGCAATGTCATTTATAAAATCCTTTCCAAACTAATGGCTAATAGACTTAAACTCATCCTCCCCTCAATCATATATCCAAAACAATATGTTGAAGGCAGACAGATAACCGACAGAATAATACTCACTCAAGGAGTTCTACATTCTATCAAAACACAAAGGATTCCAGGAATGATTATTCAGCTTTACCTCTCAAAGGCCTTTGATAAAATCAACTGGCTCTACATCAGAGCAATCCTCCAGGATTTTGGCTTCAGTCGGATTTGGATAAACTGGATAATGGAAATGGTCTCAGGTGCATTCTTTTCAATCACGCTGAACGAAGGGCCCCTACAACCCTTCCTTCTGTCTAGAGGTATAAGACAAGGAGACCCCCTGTTGCCTTTTCTCTTTGTTATCATGGCAGAGGGTTTGGGAAGATCTCTATCCCAAGCAAACCAGAAGAATCAGCTCAAAGGAATCAAAGTTGCACATCAAGGCCCCATAATAACGCATCAGGAATTTGTAGATGATACAATGCTTATGGGATCCCCCGCAGTGAAGGAAGCTCGAACCTTCAACAAGGTGCTAATAACCTTCACGAAGGCCTCAGATATGGAAATCAATCTCACAAAATCCGAATTGTTTTTCTTCAATAATTCCATTCTTGTGCAGAGAATCTTAGCAGAATTCTTTATATTCAGAAGAACTCCCTTCCAACCAAATACCTTGGCATTCCACTCTCAGAATATGCCCCCAAATCTGCAAACTGGGAAGACCTCCTTAACAAAATGAAGGCCAGGTTAAGTAGTTGGACTCACAAAGCCCTAAAGATGGCCAGCAGATTGGTGCTGGTCAAATTACTTCTTCAAACAATGCCGGCCTATATGCTCTCGGCCCTAGCGGCACCTAAAGAAGTTTATAAATCCATTTGAAACATCCAGAGGTCCTTCCTCTGCAATGGAGATTCTAAGAAATCCAAATGGGCCCTCCTCAAGTGGACATACATTTGTAAACCAAAACTGGTGGGAGGACTAGGCCTAAGAGATCCTGAAGTCCTAAGCAAGTCTGTAGCAGCGAAAATATGGTGGAGATGGGTGGAAAATCCTAATTCCCTCTAGGGCACCTTGTGGAAAGCAAAGTACGCAAATCAAGTCCAGGACAAAGACCTTATCAGGATCACTGGTACCACTCAAGGACCCCCCCTCTGGAACAAAGTTTGGGAAAATTGACATATTGTTCAGAGACACAGCTTCTGGGAAGTGCACCAAGGCAACACCGCCCTCTTCAGGGAGGATGCCTGGCAGTAACTCCTCCCCTTGGACCACCCATATTGGACTACTCTTAAAAGGGACATGCACGAAGCAGGGTTGGTGATTGTGGCAGACTACTGGAAACCTAGGACACAGGCTTCTACATGGAAAAAATGGCTACCCAAAGAGCAGTGTCTGACCCAAGATCGCAATGAGAGTATAGACCCTCTTTTACAAGAACTAGACCAGCGCATAATCCTCACATCAAATAGAGAGGATATACTTCGGTGGGGAAATAATCCTAAAGGAACTTTCAACCTCAAAGAAGCCTACAAACTCCTGGCGGCCTCTCGTGACTTGCAACTGGAACCCAAATAGCACGGTCTATGGAATAGAGGAACCTGACCCAAAATCACCATGTTCTCTTGGCTAGTCTTACATAACATAGCACTCACTTGGGACAATCTTCAAAGACGGGGTTTCGTCGGGCCTTCCTGCTGTGTCCTCTGTGAGAATGATCAGGAAACTCTCAATCATATTCTCAACACTTGCCCAACTGCTTGCTCTCTTTAGGATGACATGGCCATTATCTTCAGACAATCCAACAGAAACAGGAACTCTATCTGTCATACATTGAGCAACTGAAGATCCTCCATATCCTCCAACAATCTCGTCAACAGAGCATGGAATCTCATTCCAGGAGCCATAGCCTGGATCATGTGGAAAGAGCGCAATGCAAGAATCTTCAAGAATTCGGCAATGGTAGCGGAAGTATTAAAAGGAAAGATGAGACATCTAATCATAGAGTCAATCCATGCCATGGATATATTACAGCAAGAGGGAAATACATCTTTGAATGACTGAAGGATAATCCAGATCCTAAATCTCAAAGCTAAGACCACTCCCACAGGAAGGAACCAGGCCTTCACTGAGATGACGCAGGATAAATGGATCAGACCTCGATGTCAAACATTCAATACAAATTTCAAAGGGGCATCAAAGCAAAACACAGGAAAAGCTGGTTACGGTGGAGCAGTCAGGGATCATACCAATAACATCCATCTTATCTGCCATGGCAATCTGGGCATGAATACCAACAATGCTACAAAGCTAATAGCTCTCATCAAAGGCATCACCCTGGCTGATCGCTACAGACTTCTACCTCTGGTGGTGGAAGGAGATTCAGAGATTGTCATCAAAATGATGAGAAAAATCCAAAATGGTACTTAGGTGGACAAGCTAACCCCTAGCTAGAAGCTCTCAGCAATCCTGAAGGACTACAAGGCCACTTTAGCAACATTCAAGGCGTCACCTTTCAAGTGGTTCGAAGAACATCAAATAAATTGGTTGATGCCATGGCCAATGCTGGAGTTCAATCCAATCTTGAAGGTCATCACATCCCTTGGCAAGACTTGGAGGAAGGGGAACTCAAAGCGAGGTGCAATATCATAAACAATGAGGACCATGGAGCCTTGTAAAAATGCAAAGCATGATGGTCACGGTTTTCCTTTGATTCTTCTATGTATGCATCTACATCAATAATTCTATAGGTTGTAAGTGCTTTAAAAAAAAAAAAAAAAAGACAGAGACTAGACCCGCTCAGCTATATACAGGCAGAAACAGGGAGGTCCCCTCAACTCCCACTCTGCATTATGTATTCTACTGTATTCTATTAATATAAAGTCCCGCTGAACCTTCACAAAAAAAAAAGTGTAAGCCAAAATTTTGGAGGGTGTTGCAGCATCTACAACAGAATAATATGTAGAATTGGATATAACCTATAGAAAACGGATATGTTCAATTATCCTACAAGTGTTGATTGGTAATATCTTGCATGTGTTTCTTGATAATAGGTTTAACACAACAACTAGAAGATCAAGGTATGAAATATTTTGATTCCTTTCAAAAATTTCTCCAACAAAAGCTTATTCTTTTAATTCTAGTCCTATGAATTTGCAAATGCAATTAATAGTTGTTAGGATTTGATTTGTATAAAAGAAAATAAAAAATCGATACCAACCAATTGAGAGTTTGTATCGACTAAATATTATAATAAAGGGAATAAGTTTTTTTTATCAGTCAACTAGATTCAACCTTTCTTTCTATGACAGTTGTTTAATTTCTTTGTTATGTTGCCTTCTTGTTGAGAATTCAATAGGGAAATGTATATGCTAATTCTCTTAACTTGATAAATATTTGTGTTACCTTTTTACTTATTAGCTTTGATATTTCTCATTCCAATATTCCAATGTGCAATACATCAAACAACTACCAAAACAGTAAGAACAATGACACCGTATATATGTTTCAAGCCAAGGACAAAACCCCTCCTTTTGAGGGGGAAACCCATAAAACCTCTTCTTATGTGTCATATCTTTCAATTGACGAATACCATGACCTAGACTCAGACAAGTAACCTCCAAGATCAAGTCTTCCTCAGCCTCTTGCTAAAAATATCTTCGACCTCCCAGTAGATCTGAAATTATGCTCCACAATAGTTGTTGCAACTGCTGCTACTTCTCTAGGAGACTTTGATCTCCTTCTAACTGTTGTCCCCTTGACCTTGCTTACCTTGAATTGAGTCCTAGGGCTAGTAAGATTCCCTAAGGAAATTGAAGGTCTCTTAGCGAACCTTACTAGCTCTATGACTCAACTCAAGGCAAGCGAGGTCAAGGGGAAGGACGTGGCCCTTGACCACACTTCCTTCTTCGACTTTCTTCTTCTGCCTTCTTCGCATAAGAGATGAGTGAATGAATGATCCAAATGGAGGACGCATTCCTCTTAGATATATACTCCTCAAGGGTGGACGTGGCTCTTCATGTAGGCCAGCTTGACAACTCAGTAGGCCGAGTTGATCTTGGAGGTATTTTGACACTTTCAAGAAAAAATAAATTTTATTTTATAGTTTATAATGTGCCCATAGGGTCTTCCATTTATGAAAATGACTCTTATACCTAGGACAAACCCTATAAGCCTTCAATGGGTGTTTGACCTATAAAATAAAAGAACTTGAGCATGAAACCCATCCTCCAATAATAATAATAATTTCTTTTTCATTTTATATATACAAGAATACATTTCATACTAATGAAGACCAAAGCTAGTTACACATTTTTGGACACTCCCTCTTAACTAAGGAGGTATTCATAAGAGGTACATGGTCATTCTCAATCTGAAGAGATCTCATAAGAAGAGTCAGATTGGTAACCCATTTGTCTAGCATCATATACCCAACATTGTTGCATAGCAAGGCCTTGACTAATAACTCTATCTCTCCACAAGATCAGAGCACAATTTTGGCGAGACCAATGATGTACAGACACCATCATCGTTGTCTCTCTAAGGTACATACCCCACCCGGGTGTTCATAGAGTATGACCTCCCATTGGACTATTCTTATCTTGGGTAGCTAATCCTCAAAGAATATCGGTTTGTGATTACTCTTATCTTGAATTCCCTGCCACATTCTCAAATAGTATCGAATTCCAGATGGTTACCCAATCCTCCATTATTTATTCGCAAGTGAAGACAAGAATGTTGCGTCTATCTCTCCCTCACAATTAGGGAGGAAAAATCCACCAAACCAAGCTTGTCCCTTAAATATACAAGCTTCTTGTTTGGAAATGATTTCATCATTATGTCAGCTATCTGCTCATCAGTGGAGATATACCATAGCTGCACCACACCATTTTGTACTAGCTCTCGTATATATTGATTCTTGTTGTTGATATGCTTTGTCTTCCCATGAACCATTCAGTCCTCAGACAAACGAATACAACTAGCATTATCACAATGTATCATTGTAGGGTTCATCAGTCCTTCAAACAAGTCAAATAACAACTTCCTTAACCAAACTGCTTCCCTGCTAACTTCACATGTTGCAACATATTCAAATTCAACACTACTCAAATCAATGGTGTCTTACTTTCTACTCCTCCATGAGACCATAAAGGATCCTAGACTAAAACATCCTCCTGTAGTGCTTCTTCCATCTTCTTCATTGCCTCCCCAGTCGAAATCTGTATAACCAGTCAATTGAACATCATTCCTCATTAGGGGATTTCCGAGGTCTAAAATGGGCCTCCTAAGGAAATTATAAAATAATAGTGGAAATAATAAAATAATATTAGATAACATCATCAAATTTTAGAGGGAAAAAAGAAAAAAATTAGTTTTTCAACTTATCTCCCTATGGGTTTACTCAAATTTCGAGTGGAAACACTTGTTGGATGCAAAATTTGATTCCTCATCCAATGATTACCCATGTTGCATACTTTTGATGGACCCTATTACACAAAAATGTGAAATACATGAACAAACATGATTGCAATAACATTTTTTCATGTATTTCTCATTTTTCATGTAGCAAGCTCCATCAAAAGTATGCAATATGGGTACTCCTTGGATGAGGAATTAAATTTTGCATCCAGCGAGTACTCTCTCTCAAAATTTGAGCAAAATCTTAGGGATATAATTTGAAAATACGAGTTGAAAAGGTAGTTTTATTATTTTATTATTTTTTAATCTTTTTACTTTTTTACTCCAAAAATGGTGAATCATCCCCCATGGTTGACATAATCATCTTGAATCCTATTGGTTCTTATAAATTATATTTTGGTCGTACATTTTTCTTAGGAGGCCCATTTGAGACCTCAAAATTCCCCTAATTTCTATCATATTTCAGGCAATAGTTGATGGTTCCTTGCAAATATCTTAGAATATGTTTTGCTGCTAATCAATGATCATGCTTCGGCTCCACTTGGAATTGGTTGAGTACATTTACTACAAAACATATGTCTGGTCAAGTATTCACTAAGTACATCAATGAGCCAATCAATTGTCTATATCTGAAAGGATTGTCAGGGCTGATTCAAAACTCTTTAATCTTTTCAAGTTTGTGATCATCGAAGTGGTCATAGTTTTACAATCCATCATGTCAAACTTATTCAATATCTTGATCACATACTTTCCCTGACCTAAATAGACTTCATTAGGTTCCTGCTAGACTTCTAGTCCCATATAGTAATGCATCAGCCCAAGATCCTTCATGTCAAACTCTGTTGCCAATGGCTTCTTACATTCTTTAATTCTACCTTCTATACTTGTCAAGAGAAGATCATCTACATATAGAATAATAATTAGATGTTCATTGTTTACAATCTTAATATAGAGGTTTGAGTCACCAAAATTTTTCGTGAAGCCTAATCTTTCAAGGTATGCATCCATTCTAGCATACCATGCCCTCAGTGCTTTCTTGAGGCCATATAATTCTTTCTTCAATCTGCAAACATATGCCTTCCTATCTTTGATTTTGAATCCCAAGGGTTGTTTTATGTAGACTTCTTCATCTATAGTGCCAATCAAAAATGCAGCCTTGACATCCATTTGGTGTATGTTCCATCCCATCGATGCTGCCAGAGAGACTAATGATCAAATTGTTGTATATCCTACTTTTGGAGCAAATGTTTATTCATAGTCAATGCCTTCAAGTTGTGAGAACCCTCTAGCCACAAATCTTGCTTTATATTTATCTATACTTCCATCAACTGCATGCTTGATCTTATAGATCAAATTGGAAGTAACTACAGATTTGTCCTCAGGCCTAAGTACAATCTCTCAGACTCCATTCTTCATTATAGATTGATACTCTTCATTCTTGGCATACTTCCATTCTCTATGTTCTACAACCTCTTCAAAGGTGGATGGTTATGGTTCTATTAATTTTGTCATGTATGCAACATACCAAAAATATTTCTTGGGTCTTTTACTTTTTCTAAATGATCATTGAGCTGCCCCATGAACTTCTGCATCAAGTAGTGTAGACACCAATCAATTAGGTATTTTCCTTGTTTACTGAATGACCACAGGTTGAACAAGTTCATTAGGTCCTTATTCTTCATGGTGAGATCCTTCTCCTTCCTTGTCAACTTCTTCTTCAAATATGTTCTTCATCATTAGAATATATAAAAAGTTCTTTTGATTTCTTGAATCTTATGCTCTCATCAAATATGACATCATGACTAACTTCAATGTGATGTCCATCTTTCATATAGATCCTATAGGCTTTTGATGAGTTCTTATAACCAACAAATATACCCTTCACACTATAAGGATCCAACTTCTTTCTTTAGTCCTTTGGTATATGAATATACACAGGGCATCAAAAGATTCAAAGATGATCTATGGATGGCTTCTTCCCAGTGAACTCCTTCCAGAGTCTTATTGTCTAAAGATCTGAGGACATCGATTTTGTATGTAGATTGTTGTCTTTGTTGCATCACCCCACAGAAACTTAGGTAGACGTGATCGTGTAACACTGCTTTTACACTTTCTTCAATGCATCTGTTCTTTCTTTCTGCCACTCTATTTTGTTCAGGATTGTATGGAACTATCAGCTCCCTCTTAATCCCAGATTCCTTACAGAATGATATAATCTCTTTGGATGTATATTCTCCTCCATTATCAGATCTTAGTATCTTGATTCTTCTTTCCGTAAGGTTCTCCACTTCGGCTTTGAATCCTTGGTTTTCATTAAGTAAACCCAAGTCTTTCTTGAGTGATCATATATGAATGTGACATAATAAAGATGTCCTCCAAGTGATTTTGGAGTCATAGGGCCACACACATAACAGTGAATGAGATGCAAGATTTGTTTTTACCGTGAAGCACTGCTTCCAAATGGTCTCTTGGTATTTTTGCCCAATGCACATCCTTTGCAGACACCTTCATGATCCACCTGTTGGGTTGTGTTATATTCTTTCCTAGACTAACCTACGTAGTGAACCGGGGGGTTAGAGGGGGGGCGGAGCCCCCCCTTCGTTGCGCCGATTGCGCAGCCGGGGGG
>APFE031581555.1:58629-84025 GCA_000404065.3 Pinus taeda
CCCCATAAAGTGGGGTTACGGGTACCCCTCAAACCCCCTGTTAACTATGTGGAAAGAATATAACACAACCCAACAAAGAGGTGATGTGGAATATCTTCATGTGGGTCTAAAAGAAACATGCCCAAGTAAAGCATGATGAATGGAAATTGGGAAAGTGAAGGAGTTGTACCATCACTTACTCTCCAAATTAAATCAAACTTTTGGTGGTCTAAAAGCTTCTTCGTGAGGAAGATTGATCCAAGAGGACATCCTCCACCAATTCAATCAGATGTGCTAAAATTTACTAGAAATGTTTTCATGTCAAAGAGCTCGTTAAGAGTTTACCAACGCATTTTTAACGTTGTGAAATGGAAGGCATATGAAAAAAATTATGGACTACAAAAGTTGAAGTCAAATAGGTAAAAAAAAAGGTACAATGCCAATATGTGGCGCAATCACAAGTTAATATGTGCACCAATCAATGGCTGACATATGGACCAATCATTGGTTGACACATGTACCAATCAATGACTTACACATGGACCGATCAACAAATTACACATGAACCAATCAATGAATTACACATGGACTAATCAAAAGGCTTCAACTTGGAGTTTGGTTGAAATTCAAATAATCACATTGTAATTTTAAAATTTAACCAACCAAATCATTTAGAATCACATGTTATTAATAACCCTTAGTGTACATGCCAACATATATGTTACATGTTTTACATACACCATATAATATATTATATAATGCATAAAAATGGTTATACAAATTAAATGTGCGATATTTATCCTAGAAAAAGCAAAAAGGGGATTTCCATTATTATGTGCCACCATATAACAATCCACATGCTCAATTATTATGATATGCTTACCCCAAAATACTTTATTTGCTACGAAATCGTACCATATGGATAATATTATATTCCACACAAAACGGAATGAGTGGATTCAAAGAGATGTGAACCACAATCTATTCCCATAAATTATAGTGCCCTATCGTTAGATCACAAGCAACAAAATTATTATATAATGGACAAAAAAAAATGTGAAATGAATATAGGAATGTTTTGTTTGAAGAAAATAAGCAAGATATGTTTTTTTAAGTGAAAAAAAAAAAGGTCAAAAAGAGTTGTTAAACCAATGCTATGGTCTTCCTAAAAGAACTTTAATGACTCTTTTACGTATTGAATGTTATTATTTGATTTAAAAAAAAAACATATTGATGTATTTTGCATAAAAGGTAATTTTTTTTAACAATTCACTAAGATATTATGGATGCTTTATTACTATTTTATTTTCCAATGTGTATCATTTTAAATTGCTTATTTAAATTAATATAGATTGTCAAAAATTTTATAATATTATATATATATATATGTTAAAATGAATATGGCCCAATTCTTACTCCAATAATAAATTCAATATGACTAGAATCTTTTCCAATAATAGAAATCAATCAAAATTGGAATTTTTAAAAATACTAAATAATCATAAATTAATGAATATGAATCATAAATTTTTAAACAAATTTCTAGAATACTCATATAAACCATAAATTATAATGAAAATGGTGATATAAGGAGGGATCATGGCAAAAATGGAAATAGCTAATTTTTATTTTTAAAAAAAGAATGTTTGAAACTTGACAATAACAACTTTTACTAGATTAAACACTATTTCATATAAAACATAATTAGTTTAATAGATTAATAAAATTAATATTAATTATTAATACATATTAATATAAAAATTTAAATTAATAAATAAAATAATAATATTATAAATAAATAAAAAATATTAATAATTAATAAATAAATTTCAAGCCGACCTTGTTTTGTTCCAAAATTTTAACCCTAATAGTATTTATTACCTATAGCAGCTCATCTTGTATCATCATTCTCAAAGTCCTGATGATGGATCCCAGTTGGGATTTGAAATGTTGGCAAAAAGATGTTTATACTGTGGGTTCTCCGTTTAATGATCCAAAAATTGAAAACCACAGATCTCTTAAATCCAACATTTTAGAGTTTTTAATAGACATTAAAAAAATGTATTTATGAAAATTAAATTAAATTTATGAAAAGTATTTTTTTTTGAAGTATTTAACGGTTGAAATATTTGATAGCAAACAAATGAGCATCAAATTTATAATAATAAATAAATAAAATATAGTTTAGTCATATTAAGATAGTATTATATAAAGGGAGATTCTTGTTATGGAAATTCGTTAAGAGTAGGAGTTACATATGAGAAAAATAAACTATTTCAAAAGGCTTATAAACTTGTTAAAATCTATGTCAATGATAGTATTATATAAAGGGAGATTCTTGTTATCGAAATACATAAAGAGTAGTAGTTACATATGAGAAAAATAAACTATACTATGGGATCAGGTGATGTTTGAAATCATAAAATTATGGAATTATTTTGCATTGATTGGGGATGAATCTATATGGTCTTATAAAAAAAGAAAGCAATTCAATAAGTTTAGGGTGAATTAGGTGATAAAACCCTAATGGTTAGTCAAATTATTAAGTCCCTCAATTCTAAGACCTGGCATGAGCTGAATGAATTGGGGGTGACAAACAAGACATCATTAATTGTGGGGGAAAATAAGATCCTAACTCAGAAAAAACCTCACACAACATGATTAGAATAAATGCAATGGAGTGGAAAGAAATGCAAAATGTTTTCTGAATACATTCAGTAATTTACTAGAAATGGGTTTACCCACTTGCTGGAACAAAAAAGGACATTTTAATGCCACGTGAAGCTTATAAAGAGTTTTTTTTTAAATAGAGAAGCACAGTTGAAAATTTTGTAGACATGCAAGGCACATTAAAAGGACTAACTATTGTAGATAAGTTGATCGATGATTTCAACCTTTTATGGTAGCTAATGAATTTATTTACTACAATTCCCATTTATGAATAATATGTAGAATTGGATATAACCTATAGAAAAATGGTCATGTTCAATTATCCTACAAGTTCTAATTGGGAATATCTTTCTTGTTTTGCTTAATAAGAGGTTTATCACAACAACGAGAAGATCAGGCTATGAAATATGTGGCATCCTTTCAACCCTTTTCTCCAACAAAAGCTTATTTTTGTAATTCTAGTCCTTTAAATTTGCAAATGTAATTAATAGTTGTTAAGACTTGATTTGCATAAAATAAAATGAGAAATCTATACCATGGGATGGAGAGTTTTGTATTGACTCAATATTATAATATTAGACAATAAGTTTTTTGCCAGTAAGATAGATTCAACCTTTATCTCTATGATAGGTTGTTTAATTTCTTTATTATGTTTCCTTCTCAATTTATTAAATATATTTTCTACTACATATTTGTTTTAACATTGTAAACAAACATGAAGCATCATCTACAAGTGATAATTAGGTACCAATTCCCCTATCATATGGGTTTACATTAACTATTTGGTTAAAGCAATTAAATGAAGGTTTATGTTTGTTTCTGTTATGAAACCAGCTCAAGAAAAAGATAGAAAAGATAGATCCACGCCTTAGAATTCAGCCTCTGCGAGGGGGCAACCTCCTTTACATTACATAAATGAACAATTCTTGGATGATACAAATGAAAAGACCTCCTTTCTATATATAGGAGTCTAAGGGGTCATAACATAATCAGGGCCGACATAACAATAATAATGTTAAGGGCCAATAATAACATAGTGGGCTTAGGGGCACAATAGTAACATATGGGCACTACTGGGTACATCATTAATAGTGGGTTGTACTAATAACAATAAGGGGTTACACTAGTAGTATAGGGGCTAACATGCCCCTCTCCTTCAAAAGTGTTGTTCCTCCATGTTAGAGTTCTGATGCTTCTGTATAAAATTATTGTCCTCCCGTGTGGAATCTTCAGCGGGTAAGTTCTTCCACTTGATGAGATACTCTGAAATTGATCGATTTCGTAGCTGTCGGGTTCTTGTTTCTATGACTACTCCAGGTTCCAATATGATTTTTCTTTCCTATTCAATTTCTGGCAATATTGTTTGAATTGGGATCTTTTGCAAATTTTGAATAAGTGGCCATACTTCTTTGTCCTTCTTCCATTCATCCCTTGCTTCGTTTATCCAATCTGTTTGGATAGTAGAAAGAGCACAAAACAATGCTTCCACATCCTCATCCTTGAAGAGTCTTCCCATTCGGTAAGGTCGCCATTTTTTAAGTGCATGTAGTATTGCCAACATTTCCTTCTCATAAATAGCTTGCTTGAGATGTAGCAATAAAAAATACCTAATCACCTACATCAAAAAAAAATTCACTACGATGTTGATCTACCTGTTGTTTCGTTTGATTTTGCACCAAAGTGGCATTATCCTTTAAAAGTTGGAGAACTTTTTGTTGATGCTCGATGTGACCTTCCACTGCTTGAACCTTTTTCTTCTTGATATGTCCTTCTATCTCTAGAGTTTAGAGGGTAATTTCTTCCAATCCTTACAAGATATGTCAGATTCATTTTTGATCTCGATGTGATCTTTTCACTTCTTGAACTTTTCTTCTTGATATGTCCTTTCATCTGATAGTTTTAGGTGGTAATTCGACCAATGAATTACAAGATATGTTGGATTCATTTCTCTTTTCATGTGATATTCACTTCTTGCACCCTTTTCTTCTTGATATGTCCTTCTTTCTTAAGAGTTTTAGGAGTGGTAATTCTTGCCAATGATTTACAAGATATGGTCTGATTCATTTCTTCTTTCTCTGGGGTGGGGTCCTGGCGTATATCCTCTTCTTTTGATGTTTCTTGATCCTTTTCTTCCTCCTCTTCATATTCTATATAAAATAATTTCTTCTCAACACACTTATGACCTTTAGTACATTTGCTATCACAATTGTAACAAAGCCCTTTTTCCCTTTTTTCTTCCAATTGTTGTGGTGTAACCCTTGTAGGTTGTGGAAGGCTAGGAGAAACAACACTTTCATCTTTATAGTTGTGAGAGGTATGCTTCATGGTTTCTATCATTTTGCTTTCCACTATGTCACAAAGCCCTTTTACTCTATCCAATTGTTGTTGTGTTGCTCTAAAGAATGTGTTGCTCTTTATATCCTCATAATGAGCTATCATTTCCTCCGTGAAAATTGACCACGTAACAAGTTATTTACGAAAACAAAGCCCTTCATACCATAAAAATTGATCTGGCTCTAAATATGAACAGGCAATACATACCTTTTGTAACAGTGGTACACCATGTAGATCAAAATATTGCTCCAACTGAAGTATCCAATTTACCGGATCCTTGCCATCTGTTATCACTTAGGTTGTTCCCCAAAAGCTATAAGAAAAGGGAATACGACCGAGGTAACCACAGACCAATATTTTAGACACAGATTCTAGCCAACCTGTATCCAGAGAGGGCTTTCTCTTTATAATTTAGCTTTGTTTTCAAGTATGTTAGGCTAGTTATGAAGTACAAGGGTTTGGTTTTGATTTTTGGATGGTGATCTTCAATAGAACCGGGGTGTAAGTCTGAAAAGTTCAGTCCATTGGGCTAATGGAGTCTATGGGGATGAACTGCTGGATATGCTTTCTCTAATTGAGGATGGTACTACAGAGCAAAGTAATCAATCATGGAACAATTTATTAGCTGGAATCAGATGGAATGGAGTCAGTGGGTGAAGGGCAATTAAGAATCCTTCATCATGTTGACAGAGGGAAAGTGAATGATTGTGACCAAGAAGCAATTAACAATTTCTTATAATTTAATCAATATGAAAGAACCAGGGGAAACAGGAGCAGTTAAGAATTCCTGTTTATGCTAATTCTGAAGAAAACATTAATAATAATAGAGACTGAACACGGAGTGCAAACAAGCAAATTCTGAGTTATTCTTTTTCTCTGTTATTCAGATCATGAAACATATATGATATAGTAAACACAGAAACAGTGAAACACAAGTTAGAAGAGACTTATTGGTCCATGAAATGGTTCAAGAATTTTGTAGCATGGTCCTCAGCACAAATTTCACATCTAGAGAGTCCGGCAACAATTGATTCCAACAGCTTTTGTATTCAGAAAAGTTTTCAGAGTTACAGAGCAGTGTAAGAAATGTATCACCAACCCCGAATACTTCGATTGGGGAGGTATTTATGCAAAAACATTACAAAATATCTGAGGAAGATAATATCTACTGATGAGTTATTATTTCACAAGAAACAGAGACATGTAGTCTTGAAAATAATGAAGAAATAAATGAGGAAGTAAATGTTGTTGTGTTGGTTGCTCAGTTGGTGAGATGTGTTGACTGTAAGCTCGATGAGTCGGTTGGTGGTTGTTTCCATTGATATTCCACGCTATTGCCTTGGCTTTCTCGGGTGTATTTAATCCTGATTTGACACATTGTTGCCCCGCGTGATTCTCATCCATTCCTGCTCTCCGCTTTATGGCATATGGTATCAAGACTCTTGATTTACCAAGGATATAAAAGACACCAGAAATATGTTTATAGAATTTCCAACATGCTTTGCCACCAGTGCTACTCTGGTAATCTATGTCTTTGCAGCTTTCTCAAAGTCTCATCAGCATCTGTGTACCTGTAGAAGTTAGGCTGGATTGCAAAAAGATGTTTCACTTCATGTTCAATATAAAATAGATTTTCCAAATTGTTGTAGAGGGTTTGGCCAGATGGAAGGGCCTTCTCTCCTGAAGTACTTGATGAAGCATTTGCTTGATCAGCAACATGTTTATTTAACTTGTGTGTGTACTCAACTTGTTTCAGCAGGCGTTCATTACTCCCCAACAGACTTGGAAAGCTCCTTTCATGAAAAACTGCAAATCTTTGTATAAAAGAATCTATCTCCACTTTCATATCCTGGCACCTCCTCTCCAAATTCTGCCTCAGGGTTCTCATGGTCAGAACTCTTTTGATTGTTAGAATGGTGCTTGATTGTTAGAATGGTGCATGTCCTATCTATGATGTCCAGTGCTGCTAGTTCTTCACTGGTCTTGGTGTTTAAAAAATAGATTAGCCTGTTGGCCTCTTTGGGCACATGTCCCAGTAAAGTTCTGGCCTTTTGAATTTCCACTTGGGCTACTGCTATTAAGTCAATCTGCTCATAAATAATCTGAATAGATCTCCATACATTACAAATAGATTGATTGATGTTAGCCCACAAAATGCCTTTTATTTCTCCCATATGCATAAATTGATTATAAAGTTGCAGCCTCAATGGGTCATTCTGGGCCTCTATATATGTGAATGTTCTTTTGATATCAGACCCTTGCTTGCTTTGCGGCCTTGTGGATGAAACTTCCACACTATGATGCCTTTCTATGTCTTGCCTGCGAGAGCTGGTGGATGTTTCTATCACCAGGGATGTCTGTGGGTTGGTTGCCCTCTCACCTCCTAGACTTTCTATTGTTTCTTCAATTATTTCCTCTTCAAATAGAGGATTAAGTCTTTTCCTTTTTGCCCCTGGTTGCTCTGTTGGTCCACTCATAGGTGTACCTTCTTCCTTGTCCCTTTTCTTGCCTTTTTCCTCATTTAGAGGAGTATGTAAAGTTGGTATTTATGGTGCTTTAATCTGGGCATGGGGAGTTTGCCCTTGGTCATGTTCCTTTGTTGTAGCTGGCTGATCTGTCATTGCTTGTTGTTCTGTGCCTGCTACTTCCTTGCCCTTGGATGACCCTGTACCTGGTGCACTAGTTTCCTGTAGAGGTTGCTGTGAAGTTCCAGCAAAGTGTGTACCCACTCTGGTTTGCTGGGGAAGCTTGAAAAATACCTATCCAAAAGAGTCTAGGTCAAGAGTCTTTTCTAGATCTTTTATGGCTTTTTCCATTTTCTCTTGCTCAGTAAGTTCTTCTATCAATGTACCCTCTACCCACTCATCCTGATTGGTAAATTGCTCTATTTCAGGGAGCCTAGAATGTTTATAGGCTGATAGCCTGTATTTTACTCTCCTATCACTTATAAAGCCATTTGGGTCATAAGGTACCCACCAGAAACCTTTCTTCAGTTTAAGCTCTTCTCCCAATATTTTATCAGCATCTTCCCAGGCTTCCTTCTTATTAATGATGAAGGGGCATAACTGGTTTTTTATTCTTAGCCGGGACTTTTTCTTTCCACTGTGAAAGTGAGTTAAATCTGCATTGAGAATTTTCCTGAAATACTCCAGTGCAAACAGTCTCATAGGCACATATTTGGGCAGCTTATAAGGGCATAGCTCACAGCCATATATTCTGATCTCGGTGTGATTCTGGTAAAAGTACCAGTCAGCTATTCTGTAGTTTTTGGACAGCTGTAAAATCTTCTACATATCACCAGAGAGTCTAGGAGGAGGAGTTCTCATCAGTAGAGAGGAGACCGGATGTATAAACAGGTCAATGAATTCACAGTAGGTGTAAGGAGAGTCAGAAACATGGTGGAAGATTGAGGTCCAAAATACCACAGACCTTCTCTCTCCTTTGGAATCCAATTTTCTGATAGGAAACTGAAAATTGTCTGTTTGATAGTATAAGAACAGAAGATATATATAGGATGAGTACTTGAAGACTCCTTCTCTGTCTAAACTCATGAATTGGTCATGAATCTTGTTGGCAAAGAATGTAGCATAGTCATATTTGACAGCAAGGGGCTATCCTAGAGTAAATATGGACAACAGAACTAATGTGGTCTCATCAATATATTCACTTGACTAAATCCTAGGATGTAGGATATCATATCAATAATGAATTGTACAACTTCATTGAACCAGACATGTACATAGGGAGGTGGGCCTCGGTGTTGGCAGTCTGATCTCATAAATGTTTGAGTAATCCAGGTTATCTCTGAATTGGGCAGTTTGGGGCCCTCTTCAAGTAAGAATCCCATAGAAAGAGGAGCCAGAGGCTGAGTTGGTTTGAAGTTTAACATCTAATTTATGGACTCGAGAGTTATATAAAAGAGGACAGTTCCAGTAGGAGTCATAACTGGTCTCTGAGTAGGTTCATAATTGGCACAGCATAGGTGGATAACATCTGGGAATACATTCACTGAGGGGAGGTAGTAGATGGGAAGGTTGGATTCCCATATTGCATAGAGATCAGAGTTACTTTGGTGACTGTTCCTAATCTCACAAAATGGCTGAAGGTGGTTTTTGTCACCAATTAAGTCTTGAATTTTAAAATCTCTATCAGCCAGGGGCAACCACTACAACTCCTTGTCAGGTGCATTGAGGGGAGCGACATTGAGGGCCACCGGAGCCTCCATTTATGTTTTAGGTATTTTTGAACTGGGGGTGGGACTTTTGCGGGCAAATGGGAAAAATAACAGTGGTTCTGGTGTATTTGTTTGAAGGCAACAGGATGAATTCAACTCAAACTTGGTTCCTTGGGAAGATTTACACAGAGAAAACTGAAATTTACAGGGTTCGGTAAGAAATACAGTAAATACCTGTCTTTACGGGTGAATTATGTGCTCAGCAAGTTGCAGGACGAGCTAGTGAACAAGACTGTGGATTTGATTTGGCTGGGTGGCGGACTGTGTGGTCGAGCAGTTGCTTGGACGTAAATCGCAAGCAATGGTTCCGCAGAAAAAACAAGTGAAAATGAGTGAAAATGACACTTTCACAGCTTTTTAACAAAAAATTGACTCTGGCGGGCTTTTGGCCCTTTTTGGTTGGTGATGTCAGCATGACATGATATTTTGTTGTGTAGCGCAGTGACGTGGTGATGACATCGTCAAGCGAGGTCAGCGGGAGAGTGGTAAGCGGTATTATCCCGGACCGCTTTTGGGCTAAGGTGGTTTCGAGTGGAGGAGCAACGAGTAGTGCGAGAGGGTGCCATGTGCCCCTGGTACGGCGGTAATACCGCTGGCTCCCTGAGCGGTAACGTACAGGCGATGGAGGGGTTGTGATATTGATCTGGGCCATTGGATGGGGAGGCCCAGATCCAACGGCTGGGGGTAAATGGAGTTGGCGGAGGCTTACAGCGCGGGAACCCCATTAAACCAAACGTTTTTTCAATGATTTCGGGTTAATTCATTGGTTAGGTTCGCGGGTTTGGTTATTTAATTAACCAGAGATTAAACAAATCCCAATGTTGTGTGCGCGGGAAGGGTTATGGCAAGGTTTGTGATAAACCTTGGGTCCCATATAAAACATTTAACATATGGCTATAATTTAGCCAGGGGTCGGGATAATGAAATTTGGGGTTTTTATTTCAATATGGGGAAGGGGAATTTATAAGGGATTTATATAGTATAGGTTAGGAGTCAATATGAGGGATATGTTGCAAAAGAGCGCTAAGTTATAAAGTTTAAAACTTAGGCTTAAGGAGAAAACAGAGGTTTTACACAAGAAATGTGGCTTTGTGCTTTAAGCAAAATGTTATTTTACTTAAACCTTTTCATGAAATTGAGTGATTTAGGAGTATTGAGAAGATCATCAATATCCTTGAGGGGAGGTTAGTGAGTGATTTTGGGAGAAGTGTGAAGGGAAGTTAGTCATGCCTCACTTGATTTGTAACCCACTAGCTGCCATGGTACTTCTGATAACAAAATGATGAACATCTTTGAGGGACAAAATTTAACCATAATCATGCTTCTGCAACACCAAAACTACCTACCCAGCCTATTATTCCTAACATTTTTTCTTCCTTTCTTTGGGTGCACTTGAACTAGCAAACCCCTTTTCAGTTTTTATTTTCTTTACATGACAAACCTATCTATATCTACCCTTATAACTTCCAAGGGCTCAGATTTAACAGTTGAGCTCCTTTGTTTCTCTACCTATCTATTTACCTGCCAAGGTTGAATAGTTTGGACAGGTTCCATTCTCTATCTCTAAGACAAGTAAAATTCAAACATGAACTGGCCAGGATTAAACTGTTTGGCCATTCATCAACGGTGGCATGAATTGGCAAGTTGCACACCATAAGATCATTGCAAAAATAGAACATTAGTGGCATTTTGGACTTGCACACTTTCATGGTCCTTTGTTTGGGGTTCATTTCTTTTATTTTCTTGACTATTTCATTCTTTTTCCCTTTGATTTTTCTTTTAGGGCATACCTCTTTACATTTTTTGACTTTTTGATTTCTTGGGAATATGGAAGACCTTAGCAACCAGCCAAAGGTATGAACATCTTAGCGCTCTTCAATGTCAATCATAAAAAATGACACCTATTGGTATGGGAACCTAACAGTGGCTCCACTTGGGGATGGCTTTCCCTGGTGGAAAGTCAAGAATAGTAGGTCAGATGGCCTTATGTACAATTCTTGCTGCATTCTGAAATTTTTCCTTTGTTGTAAGTGAACAAACTGTACAGATGACCATGTAAAATATGCACATCTCTCATGACCCGACCCAAACAATTACACCTCTTTTTTTTTTTTTTAAATCTGCTTCTGTTGGTTGCTTTATTATACTTATAACAGTTGTAGTTGTGGAGCTTAGGGCCTTCACTTCGGGCTTTAACCTCAACAAACTTGTTGTCCAATCCAAGCCTAGACATTATTAAATATAAAGTATGTACAGGTTAAGACAAAAATACCTCAGACAGTTCGATCAAAATAGTGCTTGAGCAACCTGCCATTAACTGGCCCTCCCTCTGTTTCTGTACCATCCAGACTCTTTAAAAATTAAGTATTGTTTCCTTGTACATCCTGGATGATGAAAGGTCCCCTCCATAGGAAGTCAAACTTCCCATGTTTACCTTTATCTTCTCTCCTTGAGTCCCATTTCAAAACCTTGTCTCCAATGTAGAAATCCTCTGCTTTAGTCCCTTTATCAAATATCTTCTTGAGCTTTTCATGTAGCACTTGAGATCTCTGATATACTTCCTCTCTGGTCTGTTGTAGATGAATAGTCTGATTTATTATTCTCTGAATGTCATTGGGTTCTGCTTGCACTTTTTGTAGCAATTTTATCACAGGGATGCCTAAAGATGAAGGAAAAATAGCTTCCATGCCATAAACCAATCCATAGGGGCTTGTTCCAATAATTCTCTTTGTGGTCAATCTGTTTGCCCATAGTGCATTGATAAGCTTTTTATGTCAGTTTTTCTTGCTTTCTTCCAATACTTTCTTAATGATATTGACCAAGCTTTTATTGGACGACTCAGCTAAACCATTACCTTGAGGGTAATAAGTTATGGAGTGGCCTAGGGTGATTTGGTACTTGTGACAGAAATTGATCATTTTCTTGGATTTGAAAGCAGCAACATTGTCAGTGATAATATTTTCGGGACAACCAAATCTGGCCAGGATGTTGGTTTCTAAGAATTGCATGATTACTGAATCATTGGCTTGCCTACAAGGGATGGCCTCTATCCACTTGGTAAAATAGTCTGTGGCAGTCAGGATCCATTTATGTTGGCCAGATGAGGGAGGATGAATTTCCCCAATGAAGTCTAAACCCCATTGTTGAAATGGTCTTTCAATGGAAATTGGCTTAAGGGGTAGAGGCATAATTTTCCTCTTGCCTTCAAAGATTTGGCATTTATGGCAAGAAGTTACAAATTTCTTTGCATCAACAAATAGAGTAGGCCAATAAAATCTAGCCCTTAGTATTTTATCAGCAGTTGATTTCCAATACAAATGTCGACCACAGTCCCCTGCATGAAGCTCTTTCATCACTTTGTTAGTTTCATCCTTTGTCAAGCAATTCAGTAAAATACCTTCATGATTTTTCCAAAATAAAGCATCATCTAAAATACAGAATTTTGAAGCTTTCATTTTCAGAAATATTTTCTTAGTTTTAGATAACCCTGGAGGAGCCTGCAGGTTTAGCAATACATAAATTATATCAGCATACCAAGGTGAATGTAAAAAGGCTTGATTGATCTGTGGAGTCGCCATCTCCTGTTCATTATCCAGTTCATTGATATCAAGGGCTTGAAAATTGGTTTCAGTCATAAGTTTAGCTAATCCCTGTCCTTTTATCAGCTTTGTCGGTTTTATTTCGACGTCATATTCCAAAATGATAGCTATCCACTTGCCACGTTTGCCTTCAATTCCTTCCTGAGTTAGGATATCTTTAACCACAGTATTTGGCACGTAAGCTATTATATGAGAGTATAAGATATAAACTCTGAAGTCCTTAATAGCTTTTACAAGGGCATAAGCCTGTTTTTCCATGATTTGATATTTTAAATGTGCATCCCTCAGTGCTTTGCTAAAGAAGGCTATAGGTGTTTCATGTCCTTGATCATCTTTTTGTAGCAAGACAGCAGCAATAGTATGTTCTGAGGCAAAGGAAAAGTTCATGAAGTCTCTGTCAAATTTTGGGCTGGTAAGGATTGGTGTTTTAGTTAAAGCCAATTTAATTTCTTCAAAGGCTTGTTTGGCTTCTACTGTCCATTTGACCTTGGAATCCTTGTTTAACATGTTATTTAGCAGTCTGATTAATTCAGCCAGATTGGGTATGAATCTTCTTAAAAAGTTGATCTTCCCTAGGAAGGCTTGAAGTTCTTTGATATTTCTAGGGTGAGGAACTTGCAGAATGGCTTGTATTCTGTCAATATCAATTCTTATGCCATCTTTTGAGATTATGTGGCCTAACAATTTTCCCTCTTCTAGGCAAAATAATGACTTCTTTGGATTTAGTGATATACCATATTTTCTGCAGATCAAAAACACTTGTCTTAGATGATCTAGGTGTTGTTGATCTGATTTTGAAAATGCAGTGAGATCATCTAGGTATATGACCAGGAAATCATGAATTTCCTCAGCAAAAGCTATGTCTATTGCATGTTGGAAGGTTGCCCCTGTATTCTTGAGTCCAAATGGCATTTTCACATATTTGAAAATTCCCCAAGGTGTTGTAAAGGCAGTCTTATTTTGATCATCAGGGTGAACTAAAATCTGGTTGAAACCTGAAAATCCATCCAACAGTGAAATTCTAGAGGCACCTACTACCCTTTGTAAAATGTGGTCCATTTTGGGAAAACGGTAATTATCTTTCAAAGAAACTTTGTTCAGATTCCTTAAGTCCACACATAGTCTGATTTCTCCTATTTTCTTCCTAGTGGGGACTAAATTAGAGACCCATTCTGAAAATCTGATGGGTGCAATTATCCCAGCTTCATACATTCTTTTGACTTCCTTTTCAATTAGAGGGAGAAGTACGGGGTTGACTCTTCCGAGCTTTTGCTTGAAAGGTTTTTGATTTTCTTTAAGGGGTATTGTATGTTGAATGACAGAAGTATCATAAGATTTGAGATCCTCATAGCTCCATGAAAAAACGTCCTGAAATTCCTTGAACAATTCAACATGTTTAATCTTTTGGTCAGGAGGCAAAGTTTTGGACAATTTTATCATTTTAGGATTTTGTTCAGTTCCTATGTTACAGTCCTCAATTTCCGCATTTAGAGGCTGCATTTTGGGCTTCCTTGAAATATCATTAGAATAAAAAATGTCTTCCAGAGGAGTTAATCCTGTGGGTAAATAGTTGTCCTTTAAAGCAATGACTTCAGATTCTCCTCCAACGGCTTCATCAAAGTCTATTTCTTTAAGCTCCTGCAACTCTTTGGTGGTAAATTTTGTTGGATGTAGTATTTGAGATGTTGTTTCAACTGAAATGTGTGTTTCAATTTTGTCTATTTGATCAACTTCACCAACAGTATTGGTGTCTATATTAATGCTGGAAAATTCTTCTTTTAAGGTCAGGAAATTATTAATCTGAGTGTCATTGTCAAACACCTGCCAGTTTTTTATATTATCAGGTACAGATGGCCTGTGTTTAATCTCATCTGTAAAATGATGATTAGGCTCAAATGGCAATTTACAAGTGCTGGTAAATGTTGCCAAACTGTGATCATGCAAGTTGTGTTTCCTTGGAATTTTAGCAAGCTGTGTTTCTAGAAAGGTATTGAGTATTTCAATTGTTGCAGCTCTATAAGACCTTAACCTGAGATCATTTGTGAGAAAGTTTCCTTTCATTTGTTGAATAACTAAATCAGAGTCTCCCAAAATTGATACCCTAACTGCCCCTAAGCTTTTGATCACTTTGAGTCCTAGCAAGAGGGCTTCATATTCAGCCATGTTATTAGTGCATCTAAAACTCAACCTGTATGCATGTCCTTCAGCATGATCATTTTCCAAATTATGAATCCAAATTCCAGCCCCTGCTCCTAGTTTGTTGACAGGTCCATCAAATTCCAAATACCAAAGGGTTTCATGTTTATAATCAGGATTTGGAGTCTGAATGATTTGTTTTATGGGGAGACACACTTCCTTATTTTCAGCTGGTTTTTCTTGGTGGTCTGATATATCATTGTTTACAGAAATTTCTTGGATTTCAGTACTAGATTTTTCATTTATGAATTTTTTCTATTGTAAATGCAAAGCCTTGACATCAGTTGGGGGTAAATTTCATCATTGTATAGTATGAAGGAGTCCATATCAGAATGCATGGAATAGATGGGAAGATTCTAAGGTTTCTGTTGACTGCTCACTACATACTTCATCAAAGTCTCTCTATATAACTTCTTTGGTTGCCCAAGAACTGAGATAGTTGCATAGGACATGTCCAACTGTAATGATCCTTGCAGTTTCCCTCCCCAAGACCTAGACAACAACATTCCATATTTGGGTGGAATATTAGCTACCACCACATCCATTAAAATGGTTTTGACTGGGTATTGGGCTAATTATACACATAAGTCTTTGATTAGTCCTAGACATCTAACCTGGCTTGAATCAAAAGAAAAAAGTCTTTGTATGGCCTGGTGATATCTAGGTCCAACTTCTCCATTTAGGCATTAAATTATGAGAAGCACCAGAATCGAACATTACATTGTGAAGAATTGTATCATGAATGTTCAGACTTGCATAAAAAGGAGGCTCTCCTCCACCTACCGATTTTCCGTTTACTTCAGGACCAAAGATTAATTCTGGTTGGTCATCAAGGACATTTACTGCATCTCTGTTTTCTGAAATTTGAAGTGATCTGCTGATTTGTTCTTTATAGACATGATGCTTAGCCAGTTCTGACAGCGAAATGACTATTTTTAACTTGCCTATTTCGGTCTCAAGGTTGAAGGGTTTTGCAGTTTGAATTTTTGCATTTCGGGCAGCAAGGTTTTCTTTGTCTGTTGCATTTTAAGTATCTACCTCTTTTACAAGAATGTTGTCATGAGCTGAAGATGTTTCTGTGTGAATTTTTGGAGGTTCTCTCACAATTTCTTTGGAAGGAATGGAAGTTGAAGACTGCATATTTCGCTGTTGATTATCTGAAACATCTTCAACTGTTGGGTTGTCTGGGTTAGGAATTGCTTTAGGAGGAGTTTGTGTAGGAGGGTTCTTGGTTTTAGCTCGGGTAGGCTGCTTGATTTCTTTCTATTTATTGTCATCAGGAAAATATATTCTCCTACTCCTCAGATTATATTGCTTGTGGACTTGATAGACAGCTGTGTCATATCCCTCCTTAAAATCAAACGATTCCCCTGATTGAATTTGAAATTGACCCAAAATGTGAGCCTCTTGGACTTCTTGGGTTAGTAAAATTTGTTGTTCACTATTGAGACCCATTACGTTAATCTGAGTGTCTTTTGTAGGCTCACTAGAAGTTGAAGCTTCAGCATAGTTTTCTTGAAATGGAGGTCTAATGTTTTGGTCAGGGCCAACTTTTGCTATGTTAGAGTTCTCGTTTTTTCTAAAGTTTGAATTTCTTCCAGTGTTACTTGGTTGACCATCCCAAGATGATTTTCTTTCAATTATTTCTACCCTATCCCCAAGTCTGTCCATTCCTTTAATGATAGCATCTAATTTTTGTTCAAAAGCATAAGGTTCTTCTTTGATGGGTATCCTTCTTTCAGCTCTGGCTTGAGCTCGTTTGGAAATTAGGTTGGCTTCAACATTGACAGCTATGCTCTGCATGTCTTCTAAGCTTCGAGGAGCCCTTTCCCTAAGCTGGTATGCCATGTCAGAGTCAAATCCATCAGGGAATTTGATCAAGGCTAAGTCTAGTGGAGGTCTTAGATTCTGAGGAATAGCATTTTATACGTTGTTAAATCTGGTGCAGTAATCTTAAAAACTTTCTTGTGGACCTCTCTTTAAGTTTTCATATTCTGCTAAAATATGAAGAGGGTTTTTTTCTTTTCCCATCTGTTTAGGAAGGTCTGATAAAGAGCCTCTAGATTATTGATAGTGTTTGCAGGGAGTGCTCTAAACCAGGTTCTTACATCTCCAGTTAAGCTTTGGACAAAAACTTGCATTCTTACATCATCATCATCAACCTCATAGTTTTCAAAATAATCCATTATTTTCTTGGTGTGTTGTTGAGTTGTGTAAGTGCCAATGCCATCAAAATATGTGATTTTGCTTTGATAATCTTGAGGCATAGCCCCTGGATTTGCAGGTAATTGCAGGGGAGCATATCGGTTTTCCATATTTGCAGGGATAAGTGTAACAGCCGGTAGGGCAGGGATAATAGTTGAAATAGGTGTTGTGAATGGGGGAGTGGAAAAGATAGTTTGAAGTGTTGAAGGTGAACTAGGAGAGGCAACAGTAATGGCAGAAAGGATTGTTGTTTTTCCAGGAGTAAGATCAGATTGGGTAAGGTTCTGTTGATATATGTCAGGGGGTGAACTAGCATAATGTTCTTGGCTCTGCTAGCTTCTAAGTTTCTTGGGAATGAGATTAGGATTTTGAAACACAGGTGGGGGATTGGGATCTGGATTTGATCTAGTGTAACGGACCTTCTTCTTTGGAGCCAGCTTCTGAATATATTTTTTGGTTTTTCTTGAACTATCTGAATGATATAACTTTTTGGTAGTATCTTTCTAGGAAGTTTAAAATGAGGGAGTTTTAATTTTCCTGAAGAGCTATTGAAACAAGGGATTGATCAAGTATTTGAGACAATTGTTCAAAGCCTAAAACTAGATAGACTGAAGCAGCTTTTAATTACTCCTGTAATTGCATAGCAAAAGTAGTTTCAAAGGCTTCCTGGCTAACTTCAGGCTCCATCTGTAGCTTTCAGTAATCAACAGCAGTAACAAGTAATTATTTAGGTTCCCAGTGGAGTCGCCAATGATGTTATCACTTAGGTTGTTCCCCAAAAGTTGTAAGAAAAGGGAATACGGCCGAGGTAACCACAGACCAATATTTTAGACACAGATTCTAGCCAACCTGTATCTAGAGAGGGCTCTCTCTTTATAATTTAGCTTTGTTTTCAAGTATGTTAGGATAGTTATGAAGTACAAGGGTTTGGTTTTGAGTTTTGGATGGTGATCTTCAATAGAAACAGGGTATAAGTCTGAGAAGTTCAGTCCATTGGGCTATTGGAGTCTATGGGGATGAACTGTTGGATATGGTTTCTCTAATTGAGGATGGTACTACAGAGCAAGGTAATCAATCATGGAACAATTTATAAGCTGGAATCAGATGGAATGGAGTCAGTGGGTGAAGGTTAATTAAGAATCCTTCATCATGTTGAGAGAGGGAAAGTGAATGATTATGACCAAGAAGCAATTAAGAATTTCTTAACATTTAATCAATATGAAAGAACCAGGGGAAACAGGAGCAGTTAAGAATTATTGTTTATGCTAATTCTGAAGAAAACATTAATAATAATAAAGACTGAACACAGAGTGCAAACAAGCAAATTCTGAGTTATTTTTTTTCTCTGTTATTCAGATCATTAAACATATATGATATAGTAAACACAGAAACAGTAAAACACAAGTTAGAAGAGACTTATTGATCCATGAAATGGTTCAAGAATTCTGTAGCATGGTCCTCAGCACAAATTTCACATCCAGAGAGTCCAACAACAATTGATTCCAACAGCTTTTGTATTCAGAAAAGTTTTCAGAGTTACAGAGCAGTCTAAGAAATGTATCACCAACCCCGAATACTTCGATTGGGGAGGTATTTATGCAAAAACATTACAAAATATTTGAGGAAGATAATATCTACTAATGAGTTATTGTTTTTACAAGAAACAGAGACACGTAGTCTTGAAAACAATGAAGAAATAAATGAGGAAGTAAATGTTGTTGTGCTAGCTGCTCAGTTGGTGAGATGTGTTGACTGTAAGCTTGATCAGTCGGTTGGTGGCTGTTTCCACTGATATTTTGTGTTGTTGCCTTGGCTTTCTCGGGTGTATTTAATCCTGATTTGACACACTGTTGCCCCGCGTGATTCTCATCCATTCTTGCTCTCCGCTTTATGGCATATGGTATCAAGACTCTTGATTTACCAAGGATATAAAAGACACCAGAAATATGTTTATAGAATTTCCAACATGCTTTGCCACCAGTGCTCCTCTGGTAATTTATGTCTTTGCAGCTTTCTCAAAGTCTCATCAACGTCTGTGTACCTGTAGAAGTTAGGCTGGATTACAAAAAGATGTTTCACTTTATGTTCAATATAAAATAGATTTTCCAAATTGTTGTAGAGGGTTTGGCCAGATGGAAGGGCCTTCTCTCTTGAAGTACTTGATGAAGCATTTGCTTGATCAACAACATGTTTATTTAACCTATGTGTGTACTCAACTCTTTTCAGCAGGCGTTCATTACTCCCCAACGGACTTGGCAAGCCCCTTTCATGCAAAACTGCAAATCTTTGTATAAAAGAATCTATCTCCACTTGCATATCCTGGCACCTCCTCTCCAAATTCTGCATCAGGGTTCTCATGGTCAGAACTCTTTTGCTTGTTAGAATGGTGTTTGTCCTATCTCTGATGTCCAGTGCTGCTAGTTCTTCACTGGTCTTGGTGTTTAAAAAATGGATTAGCTTGTTGGCCTCTTCGGGCATATGTCCCAGTAAAGTTCTGGCCTTTTGAATTTCCACTTGGGCTACTGCTATTAAGTCAATCTACTCATAAATAATCTGAATAGATCTTCATACATTACAAATAGATTGATTAATATTAGCCCACAAAATTCCTTTTATTTCTCCCATAGGCTTATCTAAAGAGAGGTCCTTTTCCAATGCTTTCACTTTGTTCTCTAATGCCTTCACCTCTCGTGTCTTTTCTACTACAGTCATTTTGGATTTATCATAGCTTATTTCTAATTTTGCCAATTTCTCTTTGGCCTCTTTTAATTATGACACCTGGAGTTTTAGCTCCTCCATGGATTTTATTAATTGCTCTGTGGTCATGGTGGTACTACTACCTGTTGTTGTTGTAGTTGTTGTTGCTAGGGTACCTGTGGTTGTTTCTGTTGTGGCTACTGGAACAGTGGGAGGCACTGTTGTTGTAACTGTGGGAGGAGCAGTTGTGACTGTTGAAGTTATTTCAGGTGGCTGGGAGGTCGAGTCTCCCTGCTTTTCTTGTAATACTTTCTCCAATGCCTACTCTGTCTCACTTAATCTTTGATTCATCCTCATAAGCAAGTCCATCACGTCCTCCTCTGCTTTTTGCTGCACAACCTCGGTAGTTTGTGGATGCATAGTAGTAGGCAGCTTCAGTTGTTTTCTGAGGGCAACAATGTCCTCTTCTTTTTTCTTTATCAATGCTTTTATTCCTTTGGCATCCTTGGGATCATGTCCCAGCTCAATGATAATATCTTCCAAGGACTTTATCCTGTTGTCCTTGGCTAAAGAAGATGCCTTCTCTAAATCTAGTTTTGCAGAGGTGTTGTTTAATGAGTTTTGCAATTTATGAGCCAACATTGCCTTATCTGCCAATGTGGAGTAGACCATCTCTCCAGTTTGTTTGTGCAACTCAATCTGGTCCATTGGATGAATGTCTTTGGCAAGGACCTCTAGATTTTTTCTAATATAGTCAGCTGTTGATTGTGGTTGCTGCACTTTAGGCTTAAAGTAGCTCAAAATCATTTTACCTTCTTTAATGTCATATGCAGCCATTAACCTTTGCTGGTTGGTGGGGGTCATTTTGAGAAATTGATTATAAAGTTGCAGCCTCAATGGGTCATTCTAGGCCTTTATATCCATGAATGTTCTTTTGATATCAAACCCTTGCTTGCTTTGCGGCCTTGTGGATGAAACTTCCACACTATGTTGCCTTTCTATGTCTTGCCTGCGAGAGCTGGTGGATGTTTCTATCACCGGGGATGTCTGTGGGCCGGTTGCCCTCTCACCTCCTAGACTTTCTATTGTTTCTTCAATTATTTCCTCTTCAGATAGAGGATTAAGTCTTTGCCTTTTTGCCCCTGGTTGCTCTGCTGGTCCACTCATAGGTGTACCTTCTTCCTTGTCCCTTTTCTTGCCTTTTTCCTCATTTAGAGGAGTATGTAAAGCTGGTATTTCTGGTGCTTTGGTCTGGGCATGGGGAGTTTTCCCTTGGTCCTGTTCCTTTGCTGTAGCTAGCTGATCTGTCATTGCTTGATGTTCTGTGCCTGCTACTTCCTTGCCCTTGGATGACCCTGTACCTAGTGCACTGGTTTCCTGTAGAGGTTGTTGTGAAGTTCCAGCAGAGTGTGTGCCCACTCCAGTTTGTTGGGGTAGCTTTAAAAATACATGTCCAAAAGAGTCCAGGTCAAGAGTCTTTTCTAGATCTTTCATGGCTTTTTCCATTTTCTCTTGCTCAGTAAGTTCTTCTATCAATGTACCCTCTACCCACTAATCCTGATTGGCAAATTGCTCTATTTCAGGGAGCCTAGAATGTTTATAGGTTGATAGCCTGTATTTTACTCTCCTATCACTTATAAAGCCATTTGGGTCATAAGGTACCCACCAGAAACCTTTCTTCAGTTTAAGCTCTTCTCCCAATATTTTATCAGCATCTACCCAGGCTTCCTTCTTGTTAATGATGAAGGGGCCTAACTGGTTTTTTATTCTTAGCTGGGACTTTTTCTTTGCACTGTGAAAGTGAGTTAAATGTGCATTGAGAATTTGCCTGAAATACTCCAGTGCAAACAGTCTCATAGGCACATATTTGGGCAGCTTATAAGGGCATAGCTCACAGCCATATATTCTGATCTCGGTGTGATTCTGGTAAAAGTACCAGTCAGCTATTCTGTAGTTTTTGGACAACTGTAAAATCTTCTGCATATCACCAGAGAGTCTAGGAGGAGGAGTTCTCATCAGTAGAGAGGAGACCGGATGTATAAACAGGTCAATGAATTCACAGTAGGTGTAAGGAGAGTCAAAAACATGGTGGAAGACCGAGGTCCAAAATATCACAAACCTTCTCTCTCTTTTGGAATCCAATTTTCTGATAGGAAACTGAAAATTATCTGCTTGATAGTATAAGAACAGAAGATATATATAGGATGAGTACTTGAAGACTCCTTCTCTGCCTAAACTCATGAATTGGTCATGAATCTTGTTGGCGATGAATGTAGCATAGTCATATTTGACAGCAGGGGGCTGTCCTGGAGTAAATATGGACAACAGAACTAATGTGGTCTCATCAATATATTCTCTTGTCCTAAATCCTAGGATGTAGGATATCATATCAATAATGAATTGTCCAACTTCATTGAACCAGGCATGTACATAAGGAGGTGGGCCTCGGTGCTGGAAGTCTGGTGTCATCAATGTTTGAGTAATTTGGGTTATCTCTGAATTGGGCAGTTCGAGGCCCTCTTCAAGCAATAATCCCATAGAAAGAGGAGTCAGAGGCTGAGTTGGTTTGAAGTTTAACATCTGATTTATGGACTCAGGAGTTATATAAAAGAGGACAGTTCCAGTGGGAGTCATAACTGCTCTCTGAGTAGGTTCATAATTGGCAAATCATAGGTGGATAACATCTGGGAATACATTCACTGAGGGGAGGTAGTAGATGGGCAGGTTGGATTCCCATATTGCATAGAGATTAGAGTTACTTTGGTGACTGTTCCTAATCTCACAAAATGCCTGAAGGTGGTTTTTGTCACCAATTAAGTCTTGAATTTGAAAATCTCTATCACCCAGGGGAAACCACTCCAACTCCTTGTGAGGTGCATCGAGGGGAGTGACATTGAGGGCCACCGGAGCCTCCATTTCTACTTTTGGTATTTTTGAACTGGGGGTGGGACTTTTGCAGGCAAATGGGCAAAATAACAGTGGTTCTGGTGTATTTGTTTGAAGGCAGCAGGATGAATTCAACTCAAACTTGGTTCCTTGGAAAGATTTACATAGGCAAAACTGAAATTTACAGGGTTCAGTAAGAAATACGGTAAATAACTGTCTTTACAGGTGAATTGTGCGCTCAGCAGGTTACAGGACGAGTTGGTGAACAGGACTGTGGATTTGATTTGGCTGGGTGGCGGACTGTGTGGTCGAGCAGGTTCTTGGACGTAAATCCCATGCAATGGTTCCATAGAAAAAACAAGTGAAAATGAGTGAAAACGACACTTTCACGGCTTTTTAACAAAAATTTGACTTTGGCGAGCTTTTGGCACTTTTTGGTTGGTGACGTCAGCATGACGTGATATTTTGTCATGTAGCGGGGTGTCGTGGTGATGACTTCATCGGGTGGGGTCAGCGAGAGGGCAGTGAGCGGTATTGGCCCGCACTGCTTTTGGGCTAAGGTGGTTTCGAGCGGAGGAGCAGCGAGCAGTGCGGGAGGGTGCCATGTGTCCTTGGTACGACGGTAATACCGCTGGCTCCCCAGGCAGTAACGTACAGGTGACGGAGGGGTTGTGATATTGATCTGGGTCATTGAATGGGGAGGCCCAGATCCAACGGCTAGCGGTAAATGGAGTTGGCGGAGGCTTACAGCGCGGGGACCCCATTAAACCAAACATTTTTTCAACGATTTCAGGTTAATTCATTGGTTAGGTTTGCGGGTTTGGTTATTTAATTAACCAGAGGTTAAACAAATCCCAATGCTCTGTGCGCGGGAAGGGTTATGACAAGGTTTGTGATAAACCTTGGGTCCCATATAAAACATTTAACATATGGCTATAATTTAGCCGGGGGTCTGGATAATGAAATTTGGGGTTTTTATTTCAATATGGGGAAGGGGAATTTATAAGGGATTTATATAATATAGGTTAGGAGTCAATATGAGGGATATGTTGCAAAAGAGCGCTAAGTTATAGATTTTAAAACTTAGGCTTAAGGAGAAAACATAGGTTTTACACAAGAAATGTGGCTTTGTGCTTTAAGCAAAATGTTATTTTACTTAAACCTTTTCATGAAATGGAGTGATTTAGGAGTATTGAGCAGATCATCAATATCCTTGGGGGGAGGTTAGTGAGTGATTTTAGGAGAAGTGTGAAGGGAAGTTAGTCATGCCTCACTTGATTTGTAACCCACTAGATGCCATGGTAATTCTGATAAAAAAATGATGAACATCTTTGAGGGAAAGAATTTAACCATAATCATGTTTCTGCAACACCAAAACTGCCTACCCAGCCTATTATTCCTAACATTTTTTCTTCCTTTCTTTGGGTGCACTTGAACTAGCAAACCCTTTTTCAGCTTTTCTTTTCTTTACATGAGAGACCTATCTATATCTACCCTTATAACTTCCAAGGCCTCAGATTTAACAGTTGAGCTCCTTTGTTTCTCTGCCTATCTATTTACCTGCCAAGGTTGAACAGTTTGGACAGGTTCCATTCTCTATCTCTAAGACAAGTAAAATTCAAACATGAACTGGCCAGGATTAAACTGTTTGGCCATTCATCAATGGTGGCATGAATTGGCAAGTTGCACACCATAAGATCATTGCAAAAATAGAACAGTAGTGGCATTTTGGACTTGCACACTTTCATGGTCCTTTGTTTGGGGTTCATTTCTTTTATTTTCTTGACCATTTCATTCTTTTGCCCTTTGATTTTTCTTTTAGGGCATACCCTCTTTACATTTTTTGACTTTTTGATTTCTTGGGAATATGGAAGACATTATCAACCAGCCAAAGGTATGAACATATTAGCGCTCTTCAATGTCAATCATAAAAAATGACACCTATTGGTATAGGAACCTAACACCATCAAACTTCCTCATCTTGTTTTTTCTTGATTTTAGGAGCTCGATCTTGAAACGACTGTAACTCTGTATTTTTGGAACTTTAAGTTCTGAAATTGTGACCTGCAGTAGCCCTTTATGTCCTCTTTCCAATGCCACCAGTCTGATCCAAATTGGATTTTCGAAGGAAGAGTTATGCAAAATCTCCCACAGTGACTTGATTATAGACTAGTTCAGTAGAGTGAACTTGTACAACATGCCAAGAGTCACTATTTCGACATTTGGATCTGAAAATATCTACAAGAAACTGTTGTCCGTCCTCTTTATGTAACTTCTTACGAAATTTCAATCTGATGCTCAGAGAGAAAGTTATGATAATTTTCCCCAGGTCACCTGTTTGGAATGTAATTTAGGAGTCTGCGAAAAGACCAACTTCCTCAGATCATATCTCCGCAAATATAGCACGAAAAGCTCTGAAATTTGGACCAGAGGTTCAGCACAATTTCTTCTCAAATGGGTTTTGTTTTTAGCTTCTGAAATGTCGTAAAAAAAAAGTTATAGCGAAAATACCACAATGACCTGTTTGGAGCAGCGAAACCCTAGAATCCAAAGCTCTGATACCAAATGTTATGAAACCAGCTCAAGAAAAAGATAG